>JAXGGA010003949.1:0-94874 GCA_038373865.1 Uloborus plumipes | reverse complement strand
CTATAGTTACATTATCATAGCGTCACTTTCCACAAGTGATGTGTTAATTTACACAAAATATATTGTTTAAGTTACTGCATAACAGTGGAGGAAAGAAAAGAAAGAAAAATACCTCGTAAATGTGCTAATTATATTAGTTGTTAGAGGTAATTAAAAAATAAAAGTAAAACCAGAATTAATTTCACTGTAATTTTAAAATGTCGATTCATAGAACAGCTTTATACTATTCAAATATTAGAAGAAAAAGCATTCTTACTCTGAAATATTGAACTTACCAGTTATTGAAACAAGTGAAGCTAAAATTCCATTTATGAGGAATGTTACAATGAACTTCTTTCGTTGTGAGAAATAGCTGAAAAAAGACAAAAACATTATCTGTTGCAAAAATCTTTAAATTAAAAAAAAATTATTTAAAAAAATTAATTCAAAATTTTAGTTGAATTGAAAATTTTTGCATGTCACTAATAAACGTGTAAAACATTAAATTTTTCACTCATACCAGGTCAATGAAAAAAATAAATGTGGAATTATAGTGAGATCCGGTACAAATAGCTATAAGCAGAATGTGATATTTTTGTTCTGTAACCCGGGCATCAGTTTTAGTTTCTTTCTTCCTAATTATTCACAAAACAAATCCTAATCGAATATTGTAAACAAGAATAAATATTAAGTTTTTTATTCAGTTATTTATCAGTTTAAGAAAATTTAAAAAAAAAAAACGACCCCGGGGGCCGACCTCATTATTAAGATAAATCTCGCCAGTCAGAACACATAAAAAGTTTCCTAAATATCAGGAGGAAGCAGGGGGTTATTCTAGTTGCAAAAGCAGCATCAAGAGGTTAAAAGGAAAATCCTTTTAAAAGCCCTGTATACTAAAATTAATTACAAGTATTTTATTTGCTACACTGTAAAAAAATGAATGTTGTTTTTACAGTATAATACTGCTAATTTTATAGCAATAAACTGTAAAAAGTGCTAATTTTACAGTAATAAACTGTAAAATTTCGAATTGTGCAGTACTAAACTATAAAATTGCTAATTTTGCAGTTCATTACCGTGCCTTTCACTGTTTTAAACTGGAACCTCTGCTCCCAGTATTATACTATTGTTTTTACAGTATATAACAGCTAAATTTTACGGCAATAACTGTAAAATTGCTAACTTTACTGTAAGAAATTGTAAAATTGCTAGTTTGACAATTTATTACTGTGCATTTTACAGTTTTAAATTCAAAACTTTACTGCCAGTAATATACTGTAAAAACAACAGTTCATATTTTGCAGTGTAGAAGATTGAAACTGGCAAAGGCAAACATTTCAAATCATTGATCTTTCTTTCCTTGTCTGGCAAATTTAAATAGGGTAATAGTTCCAGTTTTATATTTCTTGAAAGTTCCAAATAAATTATATCATTATCAGAAAAATTTGTTATTTCAATTTGTACTGATGTTTTAAATGAACTGTACATGCAAACTTTCGCTACCAGAGCAAAAATCTGCTCATCTTTTTATGAGCTACTGCACACATGTACGCAAACATGTCAACACAACTTTCCCTTCCTTTTGCTTCAAGTGTTAAAAAGTCATCTTCAGAGAATGCTAGAGAATCGTGAATTTTTTTTTAACTAAAAATAAGCTTAAACCACGTCACTTTTGCACCATCATTAATCAGTTAATTCTCTAAATTGCCTTCCGTTGAACGATCTGGTAACATCTTGTTGCTTTTAGATTTTTAATGACCCTACAGTGTAATTAATTAACCAATCAATACGTGTAAAGACCCCTTCTATGTTTCAGTTATAGATAGAGAAGTTGAATGAACAGCCATAAAGGTTGCACACAGTTTAAAACAGTAATTTTCAAATGTTACGATATTATGATTTCTCCTTTTCTTTAGGTATTTTTTTCTCTTAAACATGTAAGTACAAATTATTCAGGTCTGAAAGTTAAAAACCTGCTCATCCAGTAAAAGTACCTTGCTTTTTGTGATTTCTTAAGACGCATTTTTTTCTAATAGATATTTTAACTGATTTTTTAAATGGCGTTTACCTGTTATGTGTAGGACATCAGCTCTATACTTCTCAATTCTATAAAAGATTCATCAGATCTACTATTCCACATTTTTTTTGTATCCTACTACTTATTCTTTAGTATTCGTTTCAAAAACAAACAATTATTAAGCTATAAAGCAGTAAGTAACCGCCCCTAAGCAAGGGCTAAGGCAGAAACATGCAATGCACCGCCAACTCGGCTATTTCAATCCATGGACAGCTGTTACGAGCTTATGCTCTCATCAGCATGGAATACGAAAGTAGTCGAGTTGGAGGCAAAAATCCTCTTATAAAGCAAAGAGAGCTAAAAAAAACCTGGTAGCTAATGTGAAATTAGAATACCAGCGAGCGACCGCACTTAGTACGGTACAACTCTTAAATTTTTTTAGGCAGAGCTCTCAAGGTATAAAGCAGCAAGTTGTCCATGGATCGAAGTAGCCGAGTTGGCGGTGTATTGCAAATTACTAAGCTATTTCACATTAAATGCTGCCTTTTGTCTTACACGCGACAGTTCTATATTTCGCTTCAAAAATAGCATTTAAAAATTTTAATAAACAAAACGTTTTTGCCTAAGAAACCCATACATACATGTATTATTTCTTCGGCAAACATATTTGTTTATTACACGTTTTGAAATGAAATTTAGAGCTGTCACATGAAGAATAGCATGTCCTCATTTCTATTTAATGGTCCTTAAAGAGACGGGAATAAGACGTGTTTTTGTAGCATGTGTATCATAAACGATGTAGTGTTATGGGAAAATGCATAGAAGGTTGGAGTTCATTAGGCTGCGGAACACATTGGACTTGTATCCATAATTTTAAGGCTAGAAATATTTTTTATTTTAATTTATAAGACCAAACAATAGCATCTTTAGGGTCACTCCATAGTGTCTAACGTAACATTAAGAGCTGATTTTGTAACTGTTTTTACGTGTAACTTAAAAGATGAAAATATTTTTTAGTTATGCTGGCGGATTCACAATGTACATGGTATTTATGTATCATTTCTGCTAAAAAATTTTAAAACAAAATTACTGACAGTAGATATTTTTTCAACCAAAATAGCAGAGTGATTAACGTAACATTTTTGCAACCCTGAAAATTAATGCTCATATTGTGAGGCAAAAATTTCCAGAAGTTAAGCAAGCGTTAAAAATTAAATGATATATTTGAAAAATATGTAAAGTTGGCTTTTAAAAACATAAATCACATTTATTTAATATTAATTTTTTTTAGTCTTAAGTGTCACTTTTACTCAAGATGGAGTGTGACTAACGTAACCATCGAATAACAAGCAGTAAACACAGTACAAACTATTTATTATGGATAATATCAGTGATAATTACAATACTTTTTCAATTTTTTTTTAAACTTCTTATGTTGTATGATTTTTATTTATTTATTTATTTTTTGATACTTTTTTTCATTTCGGTATTTTTTTTTCTTCGGCTGAGGTTGACATTTCTATGGAATGACCCTTTTTAGTCTCTTGATGAAACCACATGATTGGTCAGTTATAAAGAACAAATTTTCAGAAACAAATTTTACTGTTAATCTGGCAGTTCTGAGCAAATTCTACGTCTTGGTTACTTGTATGGCATTTTTTATGGAGCAAAAATTCGAATTCGCTTCTAAGTTCTTTTATCTTACAACTATTTGTGGGTTCTTTTTTTTTTTTTTTTTTTGTCGTAAAGAAAAAAAATATGACAGTATTTCTTCAGATGAAGAACCCAAGGTACGTTGTTCCACCTTTAGAAAATCCACAAAAACGGAAACTTTTGGAAGAATTAGAAAAGCAATATTCTAATAATAGCAACAATGAAGTTGATGTTAAGCTGATTTTTGAGAAAATATAGGTGGTTCTGGCATAATCAGCGCAAAAGTAGAAGTTGGTCAATTTAATATTTAGTTTGATTTAACATGTTATACACTGATTCTTAAACAATATGTGTTTTCATTCTAAACACAAAACAGCATAAGTAAATTACAATATGTATAATATTTAGCGTCATAATTGTGACAGAAGTTGTTTTCATAATGCAGATCAACGTACCCGAGACCTAGGTCCGAGGTACCTTGGTCCACTTCACAAAATTCAGTTGAAAATTAATATTGAAAAAAAATTGAGAATTAAAAAAAAACTGAGATTATTGAGAAATATTTGATGAAATTCATGGTAGAAAATCAAACTAATCATTTAATTTTTGAGGATATAAAAATTGAAAAGTAGCAAAACGGAACAACGTGCCCTGACTCTATCGTTAACCCATTAATGCCTGACATTTTTTTTTCCAAAGATATTTTGTATACTGGTTACAAACAGTGTCTAATGGACGGGAAAAATAATAAAAAAAATATTATGTAAAAAATTAATTTTTTATTAAGGAAAGAAAAATCGTCCCTGAAAAGTTACGATAGACCCCAGAGGGTACATACTTTTTTTACTCAAATTTTTTTCTGCCTACGATATAATATTCAAAAAGACCTTTTATAAGAAGAAATAAAACCAGCAATTAACATAAACTGGGAAGCTGGGAATAACTTTGAAAACTTAGCTTTTTTCCTTGAGATTGTGAACGATGTCATTTTTGATAAAGATCATTTTGAAACTGCTACAGAACGCACTTTAGAATGGTTATGTGCTGCAATCTGTTAATAACGAACTGAAACAATACCAAGGTACTAATTGAACACCATTATTTGGTTGAAATGTTCATTTTGGGGAAATTCAGACCCCTTTTTGGACCGTCCCTAAAAAGGGACGCTAGGCATTAATGGGTTAAGTATACGGGTCATTCCATATAAAGTCAACAAATGGGCCGTGCCGCACCATTTTGGATTTTGATGATATTTGGTAGGTAATATGCACCAATATTCTGGACCTCCAAACTGTTTCATTTTTTTCTCGAAAAAATTTTATTCTCGAGATATAGCCATTTTTTTGCTCCGCCGATGAGTAAAATTCGGCATTTTTGATCTTTTTTCTAACAGCTCTGGTAAATTTACTTAAAGTGGTAGAAAGATCAAACATGGCTTATTTTGAAGCTAAAAGAATGAACTTTCATTTGTGCATAAAAAGAAACGGTTTGGGTTAAGCCTAAATATAAATTTTCCCGTGTCAATTCGCGGTTCAAAAAGTGCCGTTTTCGTCATTTCAAGCATGAAAAAATATATGAAGGACTGACAGTGGGGTTCTAATTTTTTTTTCTCTTGCACCCAGTTATAGATACTAGAAGCACAGAAAAAAGTTAGATGATACCAGTAGTCTTTCATTATGAAAAAATTGCTTAAACTTGAGAAAAAATGAAAATTGGCCTTTTTCACTCCCCAAAAACGGCCTGTGGAACAGGTAGTAAAAATTTACAAATGCATGGAGTAAGAAGGTGTTACATTGCCCTTTAAAATGAAACAAAAACTGTCTTGTTATTCCAAGGCATTAAAGAGATATAAGCTTTCAAACTTTGAAAAAAATGAAAAATATCCTTTTTCACTCCCCAAAAACGGCCTGTGGAACAGGTAGTAAGAATTTGAAAATGTATGGAGCAAGAAGGCATTACATTGAACTTTAAAAGGAAACAAAAACTGTCTTGTTATTCGAAGGCATTAAAGAGATATAAGCCTTCTAAGTTAGATGATTATTATGAAAAAATACATTAAACTTGAGAAAAAATGAAAAATGGCCCTTTTCACTCCCCAAAAATAGCCTGTGGAACACTTAGTAAAAATTTGCAAATGCATGGAGGAGGAAGGCGCTACATTGCCCTTTAAATCGAAACAAAAACTGTCTTGTTATTCTCAGGCATCAAAGAGATAAGGCCCTCTGAAAATTGAAAATAATTGCTTTAACTTATGCTAAAAAATCTTGCATGAATTTTCAATTTTCAGAGGGCCTTATCTCTTTGATGCCTGGGAATAACAAGATAGTTTTTGTTTCGATTTAAAGGGCAATGTAGCACCTTCCTCTTCCATGCATTTGCAAATTTTTACTAAGTGTTCCACAGGCTATTTTTGGGGAGTGAAAAGGGCCATTTTTCATTTTTTCTCAAGTTTAATGTATTTTTTCATAATAATCATCTAACTTAGAAGGCTTATATCTCTTTAATGCCTTCGAATAACAAGACAGTTTTTGTTTCCTTTTAAAGTTCAATGTAATGCCTTCTTGCTCCATACATTTTTAAATTCTTACTACCTGTTCCACAGGCCGTTTTTGGGGAGTGAAAAAGGATATTTTTCATTTTTTTTCAAAGTTTGAAAGCTTATATCTCTTTAATGCCTTGGAATAACAAGACAGTTTTTGTTTCATTTTAAAGGGCAATGTAACACCTTTTTACTCCATGCATTTGTAAATTTTTACTACCTGTTCCACAGGCCGTTTTTGGGGAGTGAAAAAGGCCAATTTTCATTTTTTCTCAAGTTTAAGCAATTTTTTCATAATGAAAGACTACTGGTATCATCTAATTTTTTTCTGTGCTTCTAGTATCTATAACTGGGTGCAAGAGAAAAAAAAATTAGAACCCCACTGTCAGTCCTTCATATATTTTTTCATGCTTGAAATGACGAAAACGGCACTTTTTGAACCGCGAATTGACACGGGAAAATTTATATTTAGGCTTAACCCAAACCGTTTCTTTTTATGCACAAATAAAAGTTCATTCTTTTAGCTTCAAAATAAGCCATGTTTGATCTTTCTACCACTTTAAGTAAATTTACCAGAGCTGTTAGAAAAAAGATCAAAAATGCCGAATTTTACTCATCGGCGGAGCAAAAAAATGGCTATATCTCGAGAATAAAATTTTTTCGAGAAAAAAATAAAACAGTTTGGAGGTACATAATATTGGTGCATATTACCTACCAAGTATCATCAAAATTAAAAATGGTGCGGCACGAAAATTTCTAAAAATTTGTTGATTTTATATAGAATGACCCATACATGGTTTTTTAAGTGTCAAAAATAAGTTAGCATTTGTCATGCAGTGAAACCGGTTTTTTTTTTTCGAATAAGTGTCACGTGGCAACGAATGAGAAGGCAAAGATCATCTATCTTGATTGCCTTTTCGGAGAAATTGCTCTTAAAAGTACTCAAAATGTAAGTTACAGTCTTATTTTTATCAACTCAAGATAAATGTAAGCAATTTAAAAAACGAAATTCGTAAAAAAAACATATTTTCCAAGTTTGAAGATAAAAACTGAATGTAAAATAAACTTGTGCTTGAAAAGCTAAACTAATGAACTATTAAAATGATGCACTGAAAAAAGAATAAAGTAAGTTGGAAGTATAACCGCTATTGAATCGCATTTCACAACCATTATTTCGTCGCCGTTCAGGCAAATGCACTTAGTCCAAAGCTCCAGTTTTGACACATTGGTCAATGGTCAATATAAACTTTCAAAGCTCCATGAAAAATAGCAAAAATCCTTTTTCATACCCATGTAACTCTTAAATGTCATGTGCATGTAACTTTTAAATTGCAAAACGAATTTCTGTCTTGGAATAACTAAAGTAATTTATTGCAGTGATTCATCTTTTCTTTTTCTTTCGTAAACTCAATGATTTTTTCTAGAAAACCGAGGATTCATTTTCTTAAATGAAATTACATTTCTATTACAAGTTACGTTTAATTACATTCGTACGTTTAATTTAATTACGTTTACGACATTCTGGCTTGACTTCCCGAAAAAGTATTTGACGGATCATGTCATTCAGTCGGAATTCTCAATTTTTTTTCCATAATATCAATGAACCATAGAATAAAACAGTTACATAAATCTACCGCAGGATTTAGGAAACTAAAGTAATTTTATATTTTTTTGGTGCAACTCAAAATTTTAAATTGTGACTATATAGAAAAATGTAATCTTAGAATGTAATGAATATTTGCTTCACCGCCGGTAATGCGCTTCTTTCTCTTTCCTATGTCGCTTATCGATAAACTTTATAAGCTCTATGAAACATAGCAAAAATCGTTTTATAGACCCCATGTAAATATCATAATTTATCTAACACTAGAATAAAAAAAATAATGCGTAGAACTTAACTCTTATTTTAGCTCTACTATTAAGTTTAAAAAAACGAGGTTTTAATTTACGCAGCATTTTCTTGAAACGTAATTCCCGCATGAAATAAGAGTGTGCTGCAGTTGTCTCCAATTTTTACATTTTGCACTTACAACCCTTTGCTTTTCACTCCCTCAATCACTTCAAAAGAAAATATTCTACCGTTATCTAATGGTTGAAGATAAAAACAATTTATTTCCACAGCAAAAGATAATTGCTTAATTAAGTAGATAAAATCCAATATTTCATCTCAGAAATAATTACATAAAACATAGATTGGAAACTTAATTCAATTCTGAAATGCATGTTTAAAGCTATCTACGTCACTTCTCTGTCATTAAGATTGAAATAAAACGTCAAACAATGAGATCAGACATCCACCAGCAGATCATTTTCAAGGAACAACCTGAGAAAGATCGATTTAAATATGGTTCGTCGTGAGAAGAACACCATTTGTTTGAAATTATATATCTTACATAAATTATAGGATAAATTCACAACAAGTTCTGTATCGAAGTATTGGAAATCATTGGGACAAGAAAAGTTTTATTGTTTCATGGTATGTCTTATTTAATTGTACAAATTATCTTAAAACTAAATTAGCTGCTGCCGTTTAAGGTACCTCAGAATCATTTCGGTTTACTTTGCATCGTTTCATAGGTTTTGGTACAAGATTAGCACAAAAGATGGAGCCGATTTCAAAAAGTCATATTTTCGAAACTACTGTACATAATACATTAAGTGGTATATGAATTTAAAGAGAAAAAAAAGCAAAACTCTTCAAAAAAATTGATTAAGCATTTTACAAAAATTTTATTTCTTAAAATAAATGACTGATTTATGATTTGACTTATTTAGCTAATTTTTGGTGTTCTGAATAAAGAAAACTACTGGCTTAATTTTTAATCGTAAAAGTTTTAGTTATATTTCTGTTAAAAAGAAAAATAACATAAATCGTATTTTTCTTTAAATTTTCATTTTTAATGTTTTCTAACAAAATATAGCTCTTAAATACATTTTTATTTGGACAAAAAAAATTCATTTTTTGTAATTTTCCACGAAAAAATCCGGAAAAAACTGGATTTTTTTCCTACCTCCTCAAAATATTCGAAAAGTTTACATTTTTAACAGCAAAACAATAAGCTGAGAAGTGTTTCTTCAGTTTTATGCCAACAAATGCAATTGCACAATTAAAATAAAAGAGAAACAGTAAAACGTAGATAAATTGTGAATACAAGTTACATTAGTTGATTGTACGTTTACTACAACTCAATGATACAAATGAACTGAACGGGATTTTTTCTGGCAGTAATTCTTCTTTATTCACTTCATAGAAATCGAAATATTATATTTCATTTCATGGAATTTTTTTAATTTTATAGAATTAAAAAAAAATTATGGGAAAGTTTATTTTTAGTCCTGAAACCTAAAACGTTTCAGCTAAGGAAATTTCGAAGACTTAGAAGCAGTGGCGTACTCTAGGGGTGGGCTAATAGAGCTGCAGCTCCCTCCGAAATTTTCCAAACAAATTTTAAAAATTTAAGTTGAAATCGTCTATTTATTTTTAATTATTTATTTATTTTTCCTGTCTTGATAAAATCAAGACATGAGATTTTTTTTGAAAAGAAAATTAAGTACGGGGCAAAATTAAAATAAAGTTAAAAAAGTAAATTTCTTCTTCTTCTTTTCTTTTTCTCTCTGTTCATTTTACTGTATGTGACGTGTATGGTTATCTTACAATTCAATTTTGCTGACATTTATTCCAAATATATTTCAGAAACACTGATTGATGGTTGTTCATTCATCTAATTCTGTTAAATAAATTTCAACAAATGTGTGATTGAAACACAATATTAGGAATATAGTAAAATAAATGGCAAAATTGATGTCATTAAAACTTAAATTTGCAAAAATATTGCATGCACTTGTTTAAGGAACACCTTCTTCAATGAAGAATTTTTTTTTTTTTTTTTCAATTTTTTCATTTTCTATTTTCATCAAAACGCTTTACTTCTCAACAATAATTATAATTATAAATTTTTTTAATGCAATGTATTTTTGGCATCTGAAATTAGCATTGTTATCAGAAATTCGAAACATTTTATGAGGTGCCCCGCCCCCTCCTCTCAAAGAGTCTCGGTCAGTCTCCCCTGAAATAATTTGTCTTCGTACGCCGCTTGCTTAGAAGCAAAATTGAAATTAATTTTTTTCTTCATAATTTTTCAGATTTCATCGCTCTTACACGTTCTTAACTTTTAGGAAAATTATTTTTGCTAATTGAAAACTCTTACACTTTCCAAGGCTAAAATGCTATTTAAAGGCTAAGAGCATCCTCTTGATTTTGTGGAATAAATCTCACCCGCTTATTTTGTAACCGAAAAAAAAAAAAAAAAAAACAATGAAGAAAAATTTAAGAGCTTTTAAGTAAAATAATCTTAATTATAGTTTTAAAAAACTAAAAAATGCGCTTTTAGAGTCAAACTTACTTAGTATGTAATTTATCAAAATACAACTGAAATCTGAAGTCTTTCTGAGACATTTTTAAAAGTCACGTTCTTTACAATTATAAAAGTAATACACTTAATACTATCAATACTGAAGGATCAACTGTATTTCATGATACTCTAATAACTGATTTCTCCCTGATTTTCAAAACTATTGAATATCCGGCTAAGTTTACATGCACTTCTAATACATCAACATGTAATATATTAGTATTAATAATAGTATTAAATATATTACTTTTATATTTGTAAAGAACGTGAATTTTATCTTTTATTCAGAGTTACATGCATACAAACAAACAAACCCACATGTGAAACTAATAAAAGCGTATTAATAAGGATTTTTTAAGCGTTTGTTCGTATATCTTCACACTCAGCATAATATACTCCTCATTTTGGGTTCACTTTCTTGACAAACTTTCACTTATTTCCTTTTTTAACGGAGACGGCCTACTTTCACACTGCTGTATTCCTATTTATTTCCCCCAGTTTTACTAGAGATCGTGCATACTTTCATACTTTAATACATTTCATTTATTTCCCATTTTTTACGAGACAGCGTAAAAACATCCGAACTTATTATTATTTTAATGGTTAAATGTACTCCAATTTGCAGGGAGACTAAAATTTTGCTATGTAATAGACGAAGTAAACTAAGCTTTAATGTTTTTAAGGAATGTATTATTTTATTGACAAAAAATCCAACAATAATCTAGTTAAAATTCATTAAATTATTACGAAAGTACGCTTATATTTTTTGTGCAGCAAACTAATTCGCTTCTTATTTTAACGTGTATGCAGACAGCTCATAACTTTCTTTTTACTGACTGCAAAATATTAAATTCCACTTTTCATTTTAGGGTTATTAAAATCTTTTTACTTGAAAACAAAATCATTCAGTGACGTAATTTGATTCCTTGAAACATACACTTTTATAATATTTCATAATAGAAAAAAACGAAAACAGTTCTTTTACCTGAATATTAAAGCAGCAATCCCACCGCCAACCGATGAATTGATCGTCACAATGGCAGATCTGAAATGCAAATGAAGGTAAATATCACACCAAGGCGACAGACATAATTTATTTGCATTATGATGCCGGGGGCGATGTTATCCTAGCATTGAAAAATATTGAAAAAAATTTTTTTTCCTATTTTTTCCAATTTGTATGCACAAGTTCGTCAAAAGCTTCTGCTAGAGTTTTTCAACTATAATTAAGTGTTATTCTATGCTGTGATGAATTTTAGATTTCTTTAAATTTGCCCTCATCGTGAAAAATATTTGTTTAATTTCTAAGGTAGACGATTTTTGTGTTTTGTTCTTTTTTAAATTAATAGATGCAACTTGCAGTTTTTGTTCCTTAATTAAATTGCGTTCCTAGCGTGGTATCAACTGGGGCGGTTATTTGTGGCTACCCCCCTCACCCCCACCCAAGTAAAAACCACCATTTAATGTGTTGTATTTAAGCATTAATGAGTATCTGCTGTAATTATTTTGAGGAGATTTTTTTTTCTTGGTCAAGTTATGGAACAGTGAAATTTTGAATGAAAAGTGTATTATCACTTTTACGTAATTCAGAAAAATGATTATTTTTATAAAGCAGTAAGTAACCGCCCCTAAACCAGGGCTAAGGCAGAAACATGCAATGCACCACCAGTTAGTTTATTCTATCCATGGACTGCAGTTTCGTGCACTCATCAGCATAGAATAGGGATTAAACGAGCTAGAAGCAAAAAAAAAAAAAAAAGCCTCCAAATAGTTTAATTCCTATTCCTTGCTGATGAGTGCACGAAACTGCAGTCCATGGATAGAATAAACGAGCTGATGTTGCATTGCAGGGTTATTTTTATGTTTTAGGAAATTAGAAATGTCTTTAAAGTAGTTAATGAGGTGTTAAAAAATTCCGACAAACAGATGGTGCCCTAACAGGTTGGTTTACCTACCAAATACTTCTTTTAAGAAAAAATTTTAATTGAACACTTTCAATTCATTTATTTTCTATTTCTATTTAAGATATTTTCTTGTGCAAATTGAAAATAATACGTCTTTGAAAATTTACATGAGTTATACAGACTTAAATCATGCTTCTCTACGCACATAGGATTAACTGACAGAGTATTAAATTGAACTGCAAACGGTAATTTGAAGTCTTTAAAAGCTCTCGAGGGATTTTTCAAGCGTCATGAAATGAGAAAATTTAGTGTCTGAGTGCAACATTAGTGCCTTTTTCTTCTAATACCATAACATTTTGATTCGTCTAGAGATCAACTAACTGTCAAGAGACTAATGATACTGAATTGCCTTGGAGAATTGACTTTTGGGAATTTTATTCAGTGTGGAGCTTAGGATGAAGATTATCAGTAAGAAGATTTAAAATTTAAAGCAAAATCTTTCAATCTGTTTTTGGCAGATTACACATTTTGCAATCAAAAATTGCTTAGACTTTAAAATATGATGCATTGGTAGAACAAAGAATTTGTCGCTATTTTAGTACAGAAAAAGGGAAGAGAGCTTTCGATGCTGATGTATTGGTGTAACTGTTAATCGAGAACTTTTGTTGCCGATATCTAGTTTTTTTTTTTTTTAATTATTCATTTATAACAGAAAAAAGAAAAACTGATTCCTTTCTAGAAATACGTGTTTATTATACTCGGTTACTCTAAAATAGGCGTATCAATTTTAGAAATTTTGCATCGCCTCCATGGAAACCGCACGTAAGACAACCAGGGGTGCCCACAGGGGGAGGGGAATTATGGCGCAAGTTGCGCCATCAAAATTTTTGGGGGGGATTTTTTAAAACATTATTTATTTAAATTATTTATTGTTTTTTTTTAATTTGAATTATGCACTATTTTTTTTAAATAAAAATTATTCATTAATTTATTTTATTAATTTCAATTATTTCCTTATTATTTTTTTTTTATTTATTTGTATATTTATTTTTTTTTGTGCGTGTGTGCTTGGAATGTCTGGAAGAGGAAAAAAGCGATTCTATTTTGCGCATACTTTGCTTTTTTAAAAACTTGATAATATATATATAAAAAAATAATAGTTATAATTAAAAAAAAATAAATAAAAATATTTAAAAAAATAAATGACAAAAAAATATTTAAAAAAATAAATGAGTAATGTTTAAAAAATAAATAAATTATATTTAAAAAAATAAATAAAACAAAAAGAGGGATAAAAATAAAAAGCACAATAGGGTTGTTAAAAATATGGGGGGGGGGGGGAATTTGGGCCATTGAGCTTGGGGGGGATGGGTACCCCTGAAGACAACAGTTCTTTTTTCTTTCATACACTGCTGTTGAGGCATTTCATTTATTTTATGTTTATCGAATTTGACTTACGCTTTTATTTATGTCCTCGTATCTCAGTTATTTCTGAACGTTTTCTAACAAATCTAGTGCTAAATAGTTTGTTTTAGCAAGACCTACCATCATGAGTATTCACTAGATAAATACTTCAAAAAGAATTCTTTTAACGTTGATTGAATAATAGTTTACGCACAAAACAATTACAATCGTTTGCATTTAACCATTGTTGCTAAAGCTAAGTGGGAGAAAAGTCCATAGCGCAGTAACTATGACAACCATCAGGGGAAAATTGTGGAGAGGGGGAAATTAATTTCACTTCCGAGCGCCTCCTCTCGTCACATAGGATAAAGTTAAATTTTGATGTTCTCAAAATCTCAACTAAAAATGCTAGGAGGAATAAAAGCATTTTTAAGCATCGCAAATAACATTGAAAGTCTCATTTTTGGGAAAAAAACATAAACTCATTGTGTGCGTGTGTGTCTGAATTAATAGATAGAAAACATTAAGTGTTTACAGTACCTTGCAGCATATTTCCACTTGTGCCCCGATACTCCAAATGTACTACCGCAGTTGAACCCGAGCCAACCCCACCTGAAATACAAGCATTTTGTAGAAAAAACATAAATATTTAGATTTATTTTATTGAAAGTATAAAAGCAAGAAAAATAAATAAGCACAAGATTATTGTGCAGCAAGTGAACAGTAATCAATGTTTCGTGATCCAGTAGGATTAAGACAGGCTAGCGCGTCACTAATGCTCGTTTCACAGTAAATGAGACGTCAACGAAATACTTCTGTTGCCTTCACCAGGCAGTTGCTGTGATTATCAAACGAGGATTTATCTGTTCCATATTACATCTTAGCACAGTCAGCAAATCGTGATCCTTTGCATTAAAGTAATTTTTAATGACGTCATAAAACTGTCAATGAAAAAGCTATGGGGAAAAAGGCGTATTAATTAAAAATCTGGAACCAAATAACGTGTACTGAAGGTCCACGGCTAAGAATTCGCAACTGCCGCTGTTGGAGTGAAATCGGCATTGTGCTATTAGTACCGTAAAATGGGGTGTATAGGAACAGTGGGGTCAATCGGAACAAAACTTCCCCACCATACAAAGAAATTCTTCGTAAATATACTACTAGGTATTTTTCGGCATTATTTTTTTGTAGAAAATTAAGATCATAGGGAGTAGGAAAAAATTACTTTTGTCCATTTGGCAACGCTACTGGCTTATAAGGAGGGCTGCACGTGGAATGCTAGAAAACATCACGTTTTCATAGACTGCAAAACTTCATATGTAAGAACAAACCTTCTTATATTTTAAACCTAAGGGTGGTATGTTTCAATTATGCATGTATCCGAACAACAGAATACCATATTAGAATTTACATTTTTTTAAAATTGTGTCATAAAAATGAAGAATTCTGAAAAATGCCATAGGAAAAAAAATTGCGGGGTGTATCGGAACACTTGGTTTTCTTGTTCAATTCAAACTTATTTAAAGGAAACTGTTTGAAAAATCAAGATTCGAACCCCAATTCTCCTAGTCAAGGCAAGAACAAGGATTTATTACTGTTTATCTCTTCTCGTGAGCAACTAGATCTTAGAATGACAGAAAGTTGCAGATTTAAAAAGATTGTTGCTCCAGGAGACTTCTTTTTACCTAAAATACACGGGGGAAAGTCATACAGACTTTATGTAGCAAAAGTCCAGCACACAGACAGTGATGAATAAGTGGAAAATCTTACAGGACAATCCACAAAATCCAGAGATTTTAAGAAACTAAAGAAAAGGCAGCGTTCATCCCAGAAGATGTTATGAAAAAACTTAAGCCAAGCCACAACTGCTAGTATTAAGGACAAGTACATATTTGTAGACGATATGAGTGACTGCAATTTATGTTACAGCTCTGTATTTCAATTCAAAATCATTTCTTAAAATTAATTTTAATTTTTCATAAGTTCAAAATCATTTTAAGTTTTGACAAATCATAAACGTTTACTGGTACAGAAAATAAATTTTTATTTGACAATAACTATATGTTCTTATTCTTCCCCATCAATATTACTCATGTTTGTGAGACCCATTACAGATTAAATTGAAAAAAATTAAAATTTTAACATGTGTTCCGATTGACCCTATCGGCGGGGGTGATTCGGAACACCCCGAAATTCCTTTTGTACAAACAATAACTGTTCGAAATGTTTTGTCTTTGCTTGGAATATCAAAAGCAAAGCAAGACTGAAGTTTTTACCCAAAAAATCAAATTAAAAAAATCTTTTAACTACTTTTTTTACAATTAAAGCTGAAAAGTGTTCCGATTCACCCCATTTTACGGTACATTATATTTGCAACGGAGGCGAGAATCGTGAATAAGCTTTCCCATTGCAAATCGCTTGCTTATTGGCTCTCATCTTTTGCATCAAACCAGAGGATGATGATTTGTTGATTGCACTGTAACGTGATATGGAACAAGAAAATTAATTCTACAATGTGAAGGTAACATGCCGCTATACTGTCAATCTTTTGTTGTTTGACTAACATTTTTCCCATCAAACTAGAGGACGATGGTTTGTTGATTCCGCTATAGCGTGATATGAAACAGGAGAATTAACTATACATAGTGAAGTTAACACCCCGTTTTCCTGCCATTTTATTGCTGATTGGCTTGTCGCCCTTTGTCTATAAAACTAAAATACGTTGGTCTATTGATTGCTCTAAAACGTGGTATGGAACATGAGAATTAACTCTACATCGTGAAGCCAACACCCCGTTACAGTGCTATTCTCCTGCTGATTGACTCCCTTTTTCTGTTAAACCAAAGGACGTTGATTTATTGAGTGCGCTATAAATTAGTATGGAACAAGAGAATTAATTCTACAGTGAAGTCAACACTCCGTTACACTGCCATACTCCTGCTGATTGGCTAATCGCCCTTTTTCTATCAAACCAAAGGAGGTCGATTCATTGATTGAAATTTTATGTAATACTAGCTGTACCAGCACGGATGAGCTCGTGCAATAAAGTTAGCAAAAGAAGCTATGTGAGCGCATGAAATTTTTCCATCCCACACCTCAGCCAAAACATGTCATAAATCATAAGTTTTGTTGAAATATAAAGCAAAGAGCTGAATAAATTAAGATACGGAACAAAGAAATTAATTCAACATAGCATTACAGTATTTTTTCATGAAAGCGAACGTGGCACTGCATTTTTAAATTGAAAAAATTGGAGCTTACTTGCTTGAAAGAAAAATGTATTTACTTATTTTTGGAGCATAGCATTCGGTTTCGGATTATTTAGAAGTTGAGGCTTGATAAATTCTTACTGATATTCGAACTGAATTCAAACTGATAAATTCTTACTTAAAGAGAACAAATGTTCTAAAATGTATCTTTAAGACAACACTATTTTTCATTAACTTTTCGTGCATCTTTATAACCCTTTAACATCCTTCTATATTGCTTCGCTTTCGTAACATGTGCCAAAGCATTTTCTCCCGGGGCTTTTTATTTTCTCTTAAATTGCGGACTTGCAAAGTGGTTGTTAAGAAGCCCCGACTAAAGTCAAATATTTCACTTTATGTCTTCAATATCTTTTGATTTCCATTTACTAGTGCTGAGAGACGAAATGGAGAGGGCTTTTATTTGATTTTTTGTTTGCTGGGGTTAAAGTTTCAGTTTTGATGATAAATGATTTTTTTTTTTTTTTTACTACTCACGCTTTGATTTTACATTTTAAGTAAAATTTTAATGTTTTACTAATGTCTATATATATTCGGCAGGGACTTTTTTAATTGAGGTTTTAGTGTTGGGCAATTCCACGAAAAGTGGTCCTAACACACCAAATTTTTTTCCCCCCATAATACAAAAACAAACCTTATTTTTTGACAAAAAAATATCTACTCTTTTCGATTCCAGCATCAATTTTAAGATAAAATTTTTCTTTTCTCATATTTTAGCCTTGTTTAATAACATTGCGACAAATTAAAAAAAAAAATGCATTGTTAGTGAAAAAATGTAAGAAATTTTTTTTCAAATCAATTTTTTCTGGAAAAACTATCAAATATCATGAACTCAGATCCTTTAGTATGATTATATCTCTTATTTTTTGTAATAAAGTGTTTCTTAAGTTTTTAACCCCTCAAAATATGCAGGTTACTTTTTTTTGGTCACACACGTAAGGCAAAAGAAAGAAAAGTCCCCCCCCCCCCCCAAGGTCTAATTAGGGGACTAAAAGAAAACTGTCTCATATCATAAATTAACTTGATACATAACACCTGTAACCTGACTTACATCTTCATCCATTCGGCAGAAACGTTTTAACGAGGCTCTTTAAAAGCTGTCACACACGTAAGGCTTTTGAATGGTTTACCTTAAGAGTCAGGTCTTTGTTTGAGAAACTTTCCCAGGAACCGATTCTTTTAATTTAAACTTTTTTGTTAATCTCCTCTGATTACATGTAACATGTTATATAAATAAATTTTAAAATAACCTATATATAATTCGTATACAAATGAGAATTAATTTCGTCTTCATTCTTTATTTTGTGAACACATCTTTGCAATTTAATTATTTACTAGCGGCGTTGTCCAACAAAATCAGATCTTTCGTTTAGGGCAAAAAATCAAATATTAAACAAGTAGTTCCGTCCGGAACTGAACGAGCCTACTTTCCCGTTTGACAATTTCAAATTTCTAATTTGGTAAAATATTCATCCGAAAGATAATGGGTACGTGGGGGGTGAGGGGGGGGGGAATTCGAAAAGTCAAACATGAGAATGAATTGTCCTCGCCGAGATCTTTCTAACAATAAAAGTTTGTTCAAATGTGACTGTTTAACTCAAAAGTAATTAGCGGGGGACCAGTTGTTTGAGCGGTTCAAAGTTGAACAAAAAAGTGCTCAAACCAAAATATTAAATGTGAGAATTATTTATCCTCGCCGAGATTATTAGAACAAAAAAAAATGTTCAAATCGGACTGTTTACTCAAAAGTTGTTAACGGGGGACAGGTTGCTTGAACGGTTCAAAGTTGAACGAAAAATTGTTCAAATCTAAAAGTTAAATGTGAGAATGAGGTCTCCTCGCCGAGATCTTTCGAACAAAAAAAAGTTTGTTCAAATCGGACTGCTCACTCAAAAAATATCAGAAGAGGGGGCGGGGGAGGGGGGGTAAAGGCATACAGACACATATATAATGCTGATAGCAATAATTATCAGTTGTGGAAGTTGAATTGACTTCAAAATGAAGACATGCTGCACGCGGTCACACACGTAAGGCAAACTAAAAAGTTTTTACTTCTACTCTTCGAAGTTTAGAAAAAAAAAATATGTGGAATACTTAGTACACTTAGACACATGCACAAAAATCAGGGTTCATTTATCTTTTAAAACTTCACAGGAATTTACAAAATAATATGAGGTATAGCTTATTTTCAGATTTTCCGAGTCACACACGTAAGGCTGTATTTAAAATTTTATTAAAAAATTCAAAATTGTCCTATGAAAAAAATAACGCCGCATTACAACTTTTGCATATCTTCTGTTACTCCAACAGCAACCACTAAGAAATATATAAAAAATATCGTCCTGGTTTTTATTGCTATTTGCAAAAAAATGGTGTCAAAAAGTCACACACGTAAGGCTGGAATGGCCCTGTTGTTTAATTTAGTTGTCGAATTATTTTACCTCTTATTTCAACTTCTGATGGTATTTAATGGCTTATCCAATGCCTTTGATGGATTACTGTACACGTTAATATTTTAATTTATTACTTTTCTGCTCAATTTACATTGTAATGGAGCTTTTAATTTTGCTCTGTGGCTTGTTTTTTTTAAGTCTGTTACAACTGCAAAATCATGTACAGTATTGCCAAATAAGCAACTTTTACGTATTTTGACAAAAAAGGGCGAAACACAATTTGGTTGCCATAACGTTGCAGATTGTTATCAACTAGGAAACCCATAGTTACCAATAACGATAAACCTATTGTATCGCGAATGTATCCACATTCTAGCTCAGCGTTTTGCAACCTTTTTCGACCCAAAGACCGGGGAATTTTTGAAAAAATTCGCGAATGTACGTGGCTTCTTACTTTTTTTTCTGTACGAAAAAAATAAATTTCTTTAGAATTCAAGTACTGTTTATAAGTTAAATTAATTACATAATAGTTATAACCAATTTAAAGTAGTATTTAAAAACAAATATAGGTAATTATCATGCCAATTCTATGTGAACAAATAGATATTTGAGAAAAATTACAATGTATGTCAAGCAATTTAACGTATAAAATTTTATTGTTATTATTTTTTGAAAAAGGATTTTTTTTTTGTTTGTTTCTTCATATGGATATACATTTTCGAGGGCTAGTCAAATTTTTCTATGGGCCGTTGCTGGTCCTCCGGACTAGCGGTTGAGACAGATCGTTTGAGATATGCCAGACGGTTGCGTTCACAAAAAAACATACTGAATGAACCACGGCTCAGCAAGAAAACAATTTTCACAGGGATGCTAGCGGTGAAATTATTACTCCTTAAATATGAAGAGTTAAGTTTTTCTTGCTCTAGACCCATAAAGGAAACTGAAAATGAGGTATGGTAAACCTTTAAGCTTTATCTTTCGCTGCGGCATAGGATATGATCATTATACCCTTATTTTGTCAAAACCCTCTTTGAACCCATGTATGTTTGAAATTGATCCTTTAAACTTTCAGAAACTGAACGCATATTTTCAATCATAAAATTTGAGCAATTTAATAGAGAATATATAGCAAAACGATTACCGTAGTATGCAACATGAAATCTTTAACTAGTAGCCAAAAGTCTTACAAGTTTAAGAAATGTAAAAAAATTTTCACGACAAGAATAAAAAAAATCGTTACATTGCTCAATTAAACACTTTTGAGCTACATTTGGGAGAGAAATTTTGGGAAAACAATTAGAAAAGTCTGAAATTACCTAAAGAAACATTGCTAATTCTTTTGAATCCTACTCAAAAGTAACTGCTGTGGTCAATACCAGAGGCAGAACTACAGGGTAGTTATAAATTAACGTGAGGTGTTTGGAGCCCTCTAGCGCGCGAAGTACTGGGAGAAATATTGTCAAATTTCATGGGCGCACATATTAGACCATGGGATTTTGATTTTTGAAATAAAAAAATTAGATTAAAAAATCGCCACCAGGAGAAACTTTGGCGCTGTAACAGTGTATTACTCTGAATATCGCGAATCAAATTTGAAAAAATGCTGTACAAAGAAATTTCGCAAAAATAATTGTTAGTTGCAAATGAGGTTAAATATGACAGCCATAGAATCTCCGGTATGGCCCCCAAGGTCGCCCGATCTCAATCCATGCGATTTATGGAGATAGCTGAAAAGTGTTGTGTATAAACAAGGCTTCACTAGATAGCGTTTTATACAGGCTGTATCATTACTCAAAACATCAATGGTAAAGATTTGCCCGCTAGAGAGCGCTGAACGAGGACCACCCAAATGTTTGCTTACATTAATTAGCATATTGTTTCTGCTGTAAAAAGTGATGTTTATCCTATCTTTTAGGGTTGAAAAATATTGATATTGTTAAATGAAGTGGAGTACAGAGTGAATTAATGCCGAAGGCCTTATTAGTACTGCTTTTTAGGGGAAATAAATTCCCCTGTCAGGTAAAGTTGGTCACAACTTATGATTCAGTCATACGACATTCATTCATCTGTTTACTTTCTTCGAATTAGCAACATATAGCAATGGCGTTTAATTTTGACATCTCTGCATTAATAAAATATACGCTTAAATTCACCGACGATAAATAAAAAATGTAGCAATGAAATAATATTGTTCTAATTTACTATTTTGTTTCATTATTGTTGCTCACACGATCTTAATTGCTACGCAAAAGTTCAGATGTTCATTTTGATGGCGTTGACGCATCAGAGCGATAAATGGCGAATCTATTCGTCGAGACATTTCATTTTGATGCCCCAGAATGAAATTTACTAAAAAGTTCTATGGCAACCCGTTGGTAGTATTGGCTCGCTTAGCGAACAGATTCGCCATGTATCGCTCTACGGTGTTAGTGTCGTTTCATAGTATGCAGAATAAACCAACAAATAAAACAAGCTATTAAATAACGTTAAAATATACTAAAATAGAATTGAATGCCAAATTGTAAAATGGTCGCCAACAAATTAACTTTTAATTTTGTCTTTTATTATCTGATTTGTTATTAATGTTAGTTGCCACAACATTCGATAGATGTCGGTGGACGAGGACCACCGTTTTTATCCCAAAGATTTTGATCAAATGAAACAGCCTGTATAAAACGCTATCTAGTGAAGCCTTGGTATAAAAGACTTGTTTTTGATGCAAGTTTAAAAGATATTGTAACTTTGAAAGTCAGAGAAATTAATTCTGATAGGTTCTGAGCTGCCGTGAAAAATGTTGCGCATCGTATCCAGTTCTTGCAACTTCACAATGGTAATCCTATTGCACTATATGTGTGATAAAAAAGCCATTTTTGCAAATAAAATGGATGCACATTTTGTCAGTAGCATTTAATTTTTCGATAATCAGAGTAATACACTTTTGCAGCGCCAAAATTTCCCCTGGCCATTTTTTAAACTTTTTTTTTATTGCAGAAATTGAAATCCCATAGTCTAATATGTGTGCCCATGAAGTTTGGCAATGTTTCCTCCAGTACTTCACGCGCTAGAGGGCTCCAAACACACTCGTTTCTTCTTTTTTGCTCACAGTTACTTGAAGTTTTGTTAGTTTCATTTTGTGCCGATGAAGCAAAGAATGATTTCCCGTTTCTGATAACAAAATTTATTTTTGCATGTCATTTGTATAAAATTAAATAATTGTCTCTGGTCAATAATTTAATTATCATTTGTGTGTGAACTAATTTAATATATTGACATCAAGAAACACCAGTTTAATTGATGGAAAAAAAATATTTATTTAAATATTTTTAAAATCTCACTCTTGGAAACAAAATGGCCAAATTTCTCAATTTACAACACTTTTGGCCAGTTGTATGGCTTTTAGTTCCTTCAAAAAATCTTGTGTGTCGATAGTTTCTAGAACAAAGTGCATATTTTTTTTTTACCTGGAGCGAAAATTGGAATCCGCCACTTTCTCCTCATTATAAACGTAAAATGATTCCGCAATCCAAACTGTCAGCGGCTGAAAACTTACGATCGGGAGTTCCACCCGACGACCTTGCCGTCGTTTATTTTCATCACTGGCTTTCCGGAAATATCTCATGTGGTCACGCGATATTTTCAGCGACTATATAATTCCGTCAAAAAGTATCACTTAGGATTTCAGATGATTAAACCCAAAGCGTCGGAAATCCTTTTTTTTTTTTTTTTTTTCATTTAAAAAACCCTCCAGTCCCGAATTTTAGGGGTGGGTTTTTTGGGGTTCAAACCCACTCCGAAATTTTTAAAACTAATTCTAAAAAATGATTTTCATATTTCTATCTTATTTTTAATTTTCTTATTTATTTTTCAATTTCATTTGAAAAATGAAATTATCATTGATGAATAAGTGTACAAATTAAGTGGTTTATTGCAATATTTCTTTTTATTTTCGTACCAGCGGTACCCGCACGGCTTTGCCCGTGGTATAAAATTAAAAGTGCATTTGTAAAATAATTGATATAGCAGAAAAAATGCTCTATTTTAGTTTTATTCAACTATAATTCCTTTAAAGTGATATAAAGATCTGATATGGACCCCACACTACTTAATTTTACGTGTAAATTTCTTAGTAGATGCGTTAAGTGCTAAAATAGTGCTTGGAGTGAGCAAGATAACAATTCAAACATTTGTATCCCTAGATTGCTACGAAACAATGCAAAAAAATGTTTTACAATGATTAATCTCCTAAATATCGTCGATTTTAACATCATTCAGTGGATTTTTCGCAAAATATCGCCAACAGCGCCAAATTGAACCCAAATCAAAAAAAAAAAAAAAATTCGCCAATTTGGCGTCAAATACTTAGCGATCAAAAGCTTGGCGATATATCGCCAAGTGGTCGCGCCAATTCATATCACTTTTGTTAACCAATTCATATCACCTTGCATTGAAAACACTGATTTACCCGATAAATGGGGTAAAACACCCCCTTGGAACATTCGAATGCAACCCCAAGGGAGATGGACAAAAATAAGCCAAAAGAGAAAATAAGAACAATTTTGTTGATAACAGAAACCAACAGAAATCTTACCAAAGTTTAAAAGAAGAAGAAAGTTTTCTTTCCTAGCTTAAAAAACAAAACAATACATTTTCCGAAATGAAACACTTTAAAAAAACGATGCAATATCGCAATTGATACGATATTTCGTTAATCTGTGCTTTAGGTACCCTTTTCTCGCTAAATGAACGATAGGCGCGCCAAGCGTGGTAACCCTAGCTATTTGGCGTAGTTGACTTTTTGAAAACGCGCCAAGCAGGGTCCCAAAGCATCTTCACCGCTTCACCGGGAAAAAGACAGGGTTGCCAGAGAGTTGAAACAAAAAAAAAAAAAACTACGCCTCCTCTAAAAAAAATATTACAAAATACTACTGTTTCCAAACGTTGCCAAAATCAATGTTGCTGAAATGCGAAATCTATGAAAATGAAAAAAAAAAAAAAAAATCCGCCAAATCTTTTAATTAAGTCATTAGTGTATTGGAAACAGGGTTGCCAGAAACATACTACGCTCCTTATTTGGGCCGAAAAAATACTACCGTAGAATCAAAAATACTACGTCTGGCCGTAGCCTACGAAGATAGACGCTGGCTACCCTGGAAAAAGAAAGAAACAAAAATAAGTATGAACACGTAACCATAGTAACAACATGAAAAATTGATTTCCGTTGATAAAATAATTCATTTTATCTCTCTTTTCAAACAAATTTTATTCTAAAGTTCAACCATTTTAGAATCGTTTGGCTTGCTTTACTGAAGGTAAGCCTTGAATTTCGGGATTCTAAAAACAATTGTTACAGCTCTCCTGATGATCGTAGAAACTTCGAAAAAACTTCATTTTGTGCAGAAAATTCCAAGCTTTCGAATGACATAAGACTTGAAAATGTGTGTGAAATATTTCTTCCCTATTTTATCGAATTTCCGCTAAGAATTCGAATAGAAAAAGAACGAAATGGAATTTTCGAAAAATCGCTTCGAGGTGCAAAACTACATGCTACAAACTAATTTTGTGCCAAGTGGCATGAAAATCGACCGAACGGTTTTGGCGCTACGCGCGTAACAGACAGACAGACAGAAAGAAAGAAAGAAAGAAGGACAGACAGAACCACCTTCAGCTTTATTATTAGTAGAGATTACAGCCATCATTTTTAACTGAATTATACACCTTTTTCCTTCAAGTTTTGGATACCACTAGCAAAAGCACCAAAATTCGTTTTCTTTGATAGTGTCAAACTATATATTTCACACATTTTGTAAGTGTTACAAAATGGAAATTTCTGAAGTATTACTTCATATGCGTGCGTTAGAATAAATAAATCTATACTTTTGAGTGATTGCAAGGTATCGAATATTTAACAAAGCAAAGTTATTCAATGTAAACATTAGTTTTTTTTTCCTTCGTCGAAAATATTCATAAAAACTATAGAATATTAAATCAATTTTTATTGATCATATACATTTCATGAGAAATGCGTTTCGAAACAGAAGTCTAGTTACGGTTCTGAAAACCTCGATGGATAATTCTTTTAATTATCTTGCATTCGATA
Organism: Uloborus plumipes; assembly: GCA_038373865.1. Lineage (NCBI taxonomy): Eukaryota > Metazoa > Arthropoda > Arachnida > Araneae > Uloboridae > Uloborus > Uloborus plumipes. The sequence goes on along the minus strand of JAXGGA010003949.1, from coordinate 69,210 downwards.
AAAATTTCGGTTTTGAAATTTGGTCATGGCATTTTCTACTTTTTTGAATTATATTTTAAGTACCAATAGGAACCATTAGGAACCATTACGTGCTGGTTCCTAAAGTGTTTTTATATGGGCTCTGTAAACTCGTCATTTTTCATACGAAATCTGTCCGGGCATGGCTTTTTGAAATGTTCGTATAATTATAATACTATTGCTCAGGAAATGAATCTATTACTTTGGTTTTGAAGAGGGCCAATTGAAGTTTGTGTTTTTCTGATCAATCATGATAGGGGATTCGTACCCTGCCTCTGCCTAGTATAACTAGGCAGGTGACTGTGGCAGGCGACTGTGTTTTTGCTCTTTGCTGGGTTTTTTCTGCAAACTATTGGAACGTAATTAGTTACGAGACTACCTATAAATGTTTCAGGATTAAACTAATTGACATTAATAAAATCACTTCCCAGAGGACTGTTTTCGCAACGACCCTGATGCATACTTTCATCACAAATGTGGCTCTCAAACTAAACAAAGCATAGTTTCAACACCATTCTCAACAATTTCAGCAAATTCACACTGATTACTTTAAACTTCATGATAAAAAACATTTGCAAGAATAACAGATTTTTTCTATTGGAGCTTTGAATTTGTGGCAGGGAACTGTTTGAAAAATCTCCAGACAGAATTTACATGACAATTTTAAGTTTTAGAAATACGTAACTATACCTTATTTCATAAGAAAAATATAGCTTCATTATTCTATTTTTAGATATTTATTGCCAAATTTATGTAGTGTTAATAGGTTTTTTGAAACACTAACTTTAACAGTTAGACAATGGGATTGGGACAGCCAGGGGACTGTGTTTTTGGTGTTTGGATAATTTCTAGAAAAACATGAAATTGTTATCGCTCCAAACACAATTGGGCTATAAAGTATTAATGCTTTACTTGTATTAAGAGCGATAATTACTTTATTACACTTCAATTATTTTTAAAATACTCGGTCCGGACAGCAAATTACGAGTTCACAGAGAATCGCCCATGCAGGACAGATCAAATGATTGGAAGCTTTTTCAATCTGTTTTTTATGGTGACTGAATTGACGTGTGCGTGCATGTGTCCACTGTCTATCCATGCACATTTTGTAATTGCATAACATCCAAAGATAAAAACTACATCCCACATATTCTCAATTGGGTTTGAGTCAGGCGAGTTTGCTGGCCAGGGGAGAAGGGTAAATTCATCCTGGTGCTCTTCGAACCACGCACGTACATTGGCAGCTGTATGACACTTCGCACTGTCCTGCTGGTAGATGCCATCATCCTGAGGAAAAATAATGCGCATATAGGGGTGGACATGGTCCGCAAGGACAGATGCGTACTTGTATTAATTCATCGTGCCTTCTACAATGATAAGTAAACCCAGAGAAAGCCAGGAAAATATTCTCCAGACCATAATGCTCCCACCTCCAGCCTGGAGCGTTCCGGCATCGGTTGCAGGGTGCTTGGTTTCAGAGGTTTCATGCCTTATACGCCAGCGTCCATCTGTCCGATAGAGCATTAAAAGTGATTTAAATGAAAATGCTACATGTTGCCACTCAATGGACGTCCAGCTGCGGTACTGGCTTGCAAATTCCAGCCGTCGTCGTGGATGGACAGTAGTCAGCATGGGTGCATGAACCAGGCTTCTGCTTCGAGCAAAGACGCAACAACGTTCGCTAAACAGTAGTTTGGGAGACAATGTTGGTAGCTACTTGGTTCATGGGGGGAGGGGATTAGTTTCTCAACGGTAGTTCGTCTATGAACTCGAACGCATCTCCGCAACCGTCTTTCGCCTTTGTCATCTACGGCTCGTGGTGCAGCACATTTTCCACGTCGCTGATTTTCGACAGTCCCATTTTGCCATGCACGGTACACTTTCACCACGACGGCAAGCGAACAACAATTCATAAACTCAGCCATTTCGGAAATGCTTCCACCCTTGGCCCAAAAGCCAATGATCATCCCCTTTTGGACATTGAATAAATCGCTCGTTGTTGCATTACGCCAAAGATAAAAATGTTTTCCAAAGACCTCACACACTCCTTACATACCCTCAAATGCACTGTGCTACCAAGTGCCTTTTGTTGATTGGTTATTTAACGTCGTTGTCGAAAGTACGTGGTGGTCACATTAATGTGACTGGACTGTGTATTTATATTTCATTCTTCTTTCTCTCCATCTAAAAAACGAAGTTCAAAGCTGAGAATAAGAATATTCGTTATACTCACCACAGCATAAACATGCCCACCAGCGCGTTTGTGGGCGACCCCAGAGAGTGGCGCGTCGCGCCGCCGTTCTCGTAGCGCCCCAGCCGAGGCTTGAGCATGATGGCGGCAATCAGGGCCGAAGCACCGCCGACTAGGTGGACCGCGGAACAGCCGGCGATGTCCACCACGTTGATTTTTCGCAGGAACCCTCTCTCTGCCCACACCCAGCCTGAAAGAGAAGATACAACCACATACCAATAAGTTCCAGTACGGTTCTAAATGCAAATGATATACACTTGACACTCCAGGATCCCACGTGCCGGCTACACAGGTGGTTTCCCAGTTTATGAACCAGATCAGGAAGGGCCGTGGTGGCCCGATCGGTAAGGCGTGGGACTCGTGTCCGGAGGGACCCGGGTTCGATCCCAGCCGATCAAAGATCCACCGCCTTGATTAATGGTGGCTGGGAGGCGTTAAAAATGTCGTGGTCACAAAGTCCTCCAAGTGAAACGATAGCTCTGGGGGTGCTAGAACCTAGGGTTTGCTCGAACCTAGATTCTGGTTCAAAATTAAGAATAGAGCGCTCTTCAGGGCCCTATCCCGGTTAAACCACGAAGCTGTGGTAGGTACGGGGGACCCTGGAGTGTGAAATGAACCAGATCAGGACAGAGCAACAACTGATCTAGCAAATATCAATTTTTAATGACTTTGAATGGGAACTAAAGGACTTTGTGACAATGACAAATTTAACATGCATTTGCGTACACGGTAGTTTCTTTAGCGACCACGACCCTTTGGCCACGAGCTCGTCATTTAATCTGTCGCATTATTTCGGTCCTTACGATTACTGTGGTTTTCTTAGGTAAATGCAAGTTTTAAATTGAAAACTTCGGAAAGTTATCACCCACAACCCGTCTAGCCTTTTTTAAGTGGAACTATTCGCGAATGCTAGGCGCGGTTTTCAAGGACGCGGGCAGTAATGCACAGCAGATATTTACAAAAATACATAAATATGAAAAATAGAACGGTGAGAAAAAATTAATAAAATAAAGCAAGAAAACGCGAAAGTTTATTTTTTCGTGCATTTAACACTAATTACCTGCAGGCAGTGAGAAAATGACGGTATTGAAGAAGGAAAACAAGCAGTAGGCGACGAAGTTGCACCTCTCCGCCATGGCGCCGGACACGATGGTCGTCGCTGTCGTGGCGAAGGAGAGCTGGAAGATGTACGTGGAGAACACAACCCCCATGTCCTTCTCTCTTGCATCTAAGAAGAAACCACCAACACCTGTTTTGAAACCAAAATGAAAATTCAATCCATAGCACAGATCTCACGTTCTGTAATAATTTGCAAATAAAGATGCAGGGTGCCGAAGTAAATTCTGCGCAGCAACTTTTATTTAACCCATTTATGCCAGTAGCTTAAAAACGGGACGCTTGTTAGTGCATGCAAAAACCTGTAATGGGTATATCCTTTTACTCTAAAGCTGTTTTTCACAAGTTAAATAGTCCTTCTTCTGAAGAAAACCAGTTAGAGCCACTATTTGGACATCAGAGTTTATTTATTGACAGCTATTTTCAGACAAATCAGTCAAGCAACAATCCAGCATGGGTAGCCACAGAAAGTAATTTCTTTTCTGCGAACTTATTTTCCATAAAATTAATGATTTGATTAAAATTCATTACAGATGCCTTCTGTCATGTTACTTTGCAAAAGTACAGTCAAGTAAGGTCGTATTTCGCTCACATACACTGGCGGAAAAAAAAATCCCAACACCAAGAAAGAATTGCCGTAGAGAAATGAAATTTGGGTAATGCAATTGTCTAGTTAACATGTTTAATTGATTAAATGTACAAGATCACTGGCTAATTTAAGCTCAAGAAAATGCTGTGCAAATGTGAAATTATGTTAATTTAATAGAGGGTGTAACCTCCAGAATTTTGAAAACCAGCTTGCAAGCGTGCATGCATTATGTCATACAGGTGCCGAATGTCACTTTGTGGTATGGAGTTCCATGCTTGTTGCACTTGCTGTGTCAATACTAGGACCGTCATTGCTGACTGTGGATGATGCTCGAGGTGCCATCCCATGATATCCCATACGTTATCAATTGGAGACAGACCTGGTGATTTTGCAGGTCAGGGTAACATGTCAGCACTCTGTAGAGCACATTGCGTTACAGCAGCGATGTGAGGGCGAGCGTTATCCGGTTGGAAAACACCCCCTTGAATGCTACTCATGAAGGGCTGTACTACTGGTTAAATTAACAGACTGACGACAAATTTTCAGTCAGTGAGTTTGGGATAACCACAAGAATGCCCCTGCTGTCGTTGGAAATTGCTCCAGAGACCATAACTCCAGGGGTGAGTCCCGTGTGTCTCGTCAGTAGACCGCTTGGATGCAGGCGGTCCCTGGCCTCCTTCTGACCAATATACAGCCACCACTGGCACTAATTCAGAATCTGTTTTCAACAAAAATTACAACAGATCTCCACTGCGACCTCTAGTGAGCTCTGTCGTGGCACCACTGCCGTCGGAAAAGGCAATGGTTTGCAGTCAATGGAATACCGGCTACAGGCTGCCTGGCTCGGAGCTGTCCTTGAAGCAAACAATTTCTTACCGTTCCTTGGGTCACGTCGGTACCAACTGCAGCTCGAATGTCAGCCGCAGATGCAGTACGATGCGCCACAGCCGTACGCAAGATTCGGCGATCTTCCATCTCAGTCGTGCCACGTGACAGCTCGGAACTCGATCTTCTTGAGGTAGTACCATCCCTTGCCCATGACTTCCAATAATCATGCATGGGGGAAACATTCCCACCAAAGTCTTTCTGCAATATCGCGAAATGAAAATCCACCTTCTCGTAGCCAAATTGTACGACCTCGCTCAAACTCGGTGAGCTGTTGATAATGGCTTCTTCGTCTTCTTAAAGGTATTCCTGACTAACATGAACGCAATTCGTCAAATTTCACGGAAAAATAATACACACGAGCTTCACAACACGCTTTTAAAACAAGCCTTATTTGCATGTTCTGAGTGACGCCAGCTGCGCCACACTTATGCGCGGAAGACGAAATTTCAATCGATGTCATCTTTCAGTTGTATAAACACGCCTACCAAATTTCGTTTCTCTAACACAAGTCTTTCTTGGTGTTGGGATTTTTTTTTCCGCCAGTGTATCTGCACAGTATCCCATAAACAGAACGTTTAATAACTTAATAAATATGGCAACGGCGAACTATTTTGAGCCTAAAATGTATGTAAACAATTTCAAGTAAGAGGTTTAAGCAGATAAAAATTTAAAAAAAAAAAGTGTTAAGAAAAACATGGGTATAAATGGGTTAAAGGTTAAAAAGTAATCTTAAAATGATAGATCTACAACAAAACCTTTTAGAGTTATGGATATACTTAACAACCGTTAATCAAAAAGAGAAAGAATCAGAAAAGAATGGGCGATGGGGAGCGATCGTCTCTCTCTTGGAGACTCGAACGACAATTTTTACACAAAGCAATTCTGGGTCATTTTTGATGACACAAGGAGAAGGGATGAAGTTTTTAACTCTCTTCTTTTTTTTTTGAAATTAGAGTTTTAAATTGAAATTTATCATTAAGGCGGCTCAGGAGAAAAGTCGCTTGGAGGCCTTTTGCAGCACATTTTTTCAAAATTGAAGTCTTGAAAAGCAATTTCAAGCCATCTTTGGTCATAGTAGAGGAAGGAATTCAGGCACTTTCCTGTGGTAATTATTCGAAACTTTCACAATTGTATTTGCGGAGACGCAGTTCCACAAATACAATTTTAAACGATTTTCGTTTTCATTAAAAGGAAAGTCTTCGGGTATTGCCTTATGCAACTTTTCTGTCATTGAAGTTCTAAAAATTCAATTTCTCCCTCCTTCGAAGAATTCATGGATCGGCCATTGGTGTATAGTTATACTTTTTGCAGCTATGAATAGAATAATAGCAGACCTCTGTGCAAAAAAGAAACAGCTCTATTCTTTGCCAATTTTGAGTTTAAATTGAAACTGCAAGAAAAATATACTTCATTCTGTAGAAGAATGTATCATCTCCAACTAATATTCACTAATATATCAAAAGAGCTGTAACTGGCTACATTTCAAGAGAAGAACGGCAAATATAGTGCCACAATAAGGGCCCTGCCCCATATTGACGTAAAGCAGAAAAATAAAACAGAAACGTAAAATGGAGCAAATAGTGTTCCTATGGAAAGTACCCGGATTTTAGGTTTTTGCTTAGTTTTCGGTCGCGTTTTACGCTGATGTGGAGCAGGGCCCTAACTCAATGTATTAAGGCTTGGTTTCCTAGAATCGTCGCCGACGCCGGGCACGACGCACGCTGGAATCAGAACCAGTTTGATTGGAGCGTGGCGTGAAGCGACGTCAATCTGCGGCTCAGGCGCATGCGCAGAAGGCGGCGGCGTCTGTCGCCTCGCCAGAAATCGACGATTTCACTCCTAGGAAACCGGGCCTTTAGGAAACTAAAGTGCTTTTTATCACTCACTACATTTAAAACATTCTTAAGGCTTAGATCTAAAAATAAAAACCAGTATCTAAGGAAAATAAACATTAATTCTTACCGATGAAGAAATTGGATCCGGGATCTTTCCCGAATGAGAATGCGTAGCCAAACATCCAGTAGCCGAGGCCCCCGAAGATGACGTCGATGGCATTCTTCACCATGATGTTCACTTCGTTTTTCTTGCTCACGTAACCGGATTCGAGAAGACCGAACCCTGAAACAGAGAGCTGATTTTCATATTGAACCTGAGCAGAGCTTAAGTCTTGGATATTTTTCGGGTGTCGCATGAGGTGGAAATTGTTGTACTGTCGTCTCCGCTTAATCGGGTAACGGATAAACGAATACCCCGCTTATACGAATAAAATATCTTGGAACCGATGCCATAGACGCAATGCTAAAGATCCCCGCTTTATCGAATACCCCGTTTAATCGAATAATATTTCTTGGAACCAACAGCATTCGTTTAAGCGGGGCCGACAGTATTATCAGGCATAAGTTTTTACTCAAAAAATTCAAATAATTATTTTGAATAAATACTTTGCGAAGATCTTCAAAAAAAAAAGTTACATTGTATAAAATTTGTGGAGTACTAGACTAAACACATCGCGGGAAGCTAGTGTGATAAAAAACATAATTTTAAAAACTTCTGTTTTCATGAGACTTTTTGAATATTTAAATTGTACTTGCATATTTTTAGAAAAGCGTTGAGTCAAAAATTACTTAACCCTTAAACCTAAGTAAGCCTAAGAATTTTGTCGCCTGATAGAACCTAATTACTTTATCGGCTAATCCTTATTTATTAACTCAAGAAAATCTTATAACTATTATATTTTGTGGATACTGTTACTTCGCCCTTAGATAAATGTATTTTAAAACAATATAAATCCATCAATGGGTTTTACGTGCTTTCTGTGAAAACACCAAGAAAAAGTACTATCATTTTATTACAAAATTTGTCAGAAAATAAATGCAAATAATATTAATTCGGGTTTCGAATCACACCTAGCGCTGTGATATCTGTACCTCAGAATCAGACTAACGTAAGTCCGTTTTCTTAACTTTTCAGGACAGGGCTTAGACGACTGTCGGAAAGGATGGGACTCGCACACTTTTAATGCTGCTAAATAACTGTGAAGGAATTTCTTTTTTGAATAACCTTCTTATGGCGTTGATGCGGAATAAGATTCTGCATACAATGCATTAATAAAGTGAAAATCTGAATTTTTGAATTTGTTTTTCTGATTTTGAGGTACAGATATTTGGTGTGCTATAATTATCTTTCACACCACAAACTGTCGAAATCAAGCTCTATACATACCGATTTTCTGAAATCGCATTTTATACAAATTATTATTCATTTAGTTTTTTGTTAGTTAATACTTTTAGACTAGTGTAAGCTCATTTTTATTTTATTTACTTTGTTTACAATTCCATTTATTTTATTTTCTTGATTATTTATTTTTTATTTTTTAGTTTGTTTCACCAACCTCCAAACATGTTTCACAAAGTTTCACTACACTCAATTTGAAGACTACTAGTCTAATGGGGAAAAATCTGCTGCATTTAAAGTTACGCTTATAGCTAAATTATGCGTTAAAAAAACACTGCAGCTAAGATCCTGACATGCTTGTAAAATACCGTAGCTAAACACAAATCACCTTCAAAACTGAATAATAGTAATCTAGCACATAAGATAAAATTCCAGTCTCTTTTTATCCAAAAAGAATAAGCCCTTTTTAAGCGATAAAAAGGGCAAATAAAACAAAATCTTCTATTTTTTTATCGTTAAATTTTACTTTCCGACACTACGTTTAAAATATTCCGCTCAATAACCGTAATGTGCAAAAAGATGTACATATATAGACTGTGTACCAATCACTCCAGTTCCATTAAACTTTTCTAACTTACTTCTGTTTTATTTTCTCTTTCAAACAATGTTAGCCAATTGAGGTCCCCAAAAAGTTTTAACCCATTAATGCCTGACATTTTCTTTTTCAACGATACTTTGTATACTGGTTACAAATAGTGTTTAATGGACGGGAAAAATAGTTAAAAAATTATCATGTAAAAAATAAATTTTTTATTTAAGAAAGAAAAATCGTCCCTAAAAAGGGACGCTAGGCACCAGAGGGTACATACTTTTTTACCAAAATTTTTTTTCTGCCTACGATGTAATATTGAAAATGACAATTTATAAGAAGAAATAAAAGCAGCAATTAACATAAACTGGGAAGTAGATTCAGAGAACAAGGAAATATTGGTGTTGTTGAGTATGAAAGTCAGCAAAACATTTGTTCTGCAAACCTACGTATTGCATTTGCTGCATTCCGATAAGGTTTTTTACTTCAATGGGCACATCTTACCTGAGTCTTATTTAAAGCAATATAACAACTAGCCCCATAATACCTAACTCAACTCTCTTGAGCTCAATGCATACAGCAGCTTCTAAAATAAAAATGAAGAGCGGCTACCACCATTTTTTAGAGTGGATCAAAAACCGGTAGTTTCCGATATTTGATGCATGGGATCTTCTTCCCTATGCAACGTTTGTATTGAGCAACCATATATATTTGGTTCATCAATTTCAATTACTTTCTTTTCGCTATTAGACAATCGCTTAGCCTTTACAATAGGATAAACTCCATGAAGAGTCAATGCAATAGTTATGACATTGCTATTATTCCACCGAACCAACGTAATATTATTTTACCTGTCATCGACATTTATTCAAAACTTCCTCTCTTTTCTTTTTTGAACAACGTAACTTTAGTTCATGAGCATTTTTTAATCCGATTCTTGCACAAAACCTTGCTGAGACAAATAACCACGTAGGAGCGCAAGAGAAGTAAATAAATTCTCACCGTAGAGATCAAAATTGGCATGCTCAGGGAATTCTGAAATTAAATCTGCAACCCCCCCCCCCCCTTTCCCAAACAACAGACACATATGCAATCCTTGAATTCTTCATCAAGGTGAAATGCTAAGCTTCTGAAACAGCTTAGGGCTTCTTCCCCAACAGTCAGACTAAACAATAATAAGCACCTAAATGCATAATGGAAAAGTAATTAAATGCAACGAATAATTAGTGTTTTAAAGAATTACATTTTTGAAATAGCTTTCTTTCAAAATTTACCTTGAGTATTTTTTTAATTAAAAAAAAGAAGAGAAAATATTTAAGAATATTGTATAATTAAGTTTATATATTAATTAATTTAATTTAATTAGATTTTGAAAATAAAATAAGTTTTAAAAATGGCAATTATTATCAGTTTTTCAGTCTAAAAACATTTACTAACTTCTTTTGACATAAATTATACATTCTAAGCAAGAAATCAGCAACGGTTAAACAATGCAGCCTTTGGTGCCTAGCGTCCCTTTTTAGGGACGTTCTTAAATTGCTATAAAATCCTAAAAAAATTTAAAATTTACAAAATTGCAAAAAAAGGTAAACTGAAACATCGATCAAAGTAGCACATATATCAAACACAGATAGATTTACTTGTTAATAACTTTAAAAACTAAGCTTTTTGTTCTTGAGATTGTTAACGATGTAATTTTTGAAAAAGATCATAATCAAATGGCTACAGATCACACTTTACAGCGGTTATGTGCTGCAATCTGTTAATACAGAATTGAAGCAATACCAAAGTAATAATTGAACACAATTATTTGGTTAAAATGTTCATTTTTGGAAAATTCAGACACACTTTTTGGACCGTCCCTAAAAAGGGACGCTAGGCATTAATGGGTTAAAAGCTCTTATGCTTTGCAAACTTCAAGAGATCTATTTAATGATTTCTTTCTTCTTTGTGTCCTCCCCCCCCCCCTGTTTCCTCCAATATATTTGTGTGTCCTTCTTTTCCAAAAGTTCGAAACATTTGAGAATAGTTGAAACTTAGAACTCAACGATTTAAAAATAATAATAAAAGGATTTTTGAAATAACGTTACGTTTTATCTGAGTGCAATAAGTTGTTCATTTAACTAGTTTTTAACATAATCTCAATTTGTTATTTAAAAAAAAAAGTCATAATATAAATTGAAGCTACAATAAAGTAGAGAGATGGTGAAGGGATGTCCACAAATAAACCGTTTTCTACCACAACATATCACATCGGAGCAAACCTAAATAATTGTGAACAATAGTTTATGATTTGTAAACAGTCCCTTAAGATTCATCGACTATCAAAAAGTCATATCAATATAACATAATCATCGTTTTTTTTTAATTTTTGTAATATTCCACTGAAATTTTTTTCTTTGCCACATACTACGTATGCTACGAAGTTATGAAAGTTGCAAAGTGCTTTCTTTCCCATGCACAGTGAAAAATTAGCTCCTTTAAATGTTCATATTTTAACGAGTGTTCAATGTTCTTAAATTAAGTTTAAGTATAATATTTCTCTTTCTGGTATGCTTTCTAGCTTCTGGAAGTTTGGTAAAGTGTGGCTGAAATGTATGTTTTTTATGAATGTGCCAAAATTCTTGCGAAGTAAATTCGTGCTTTTGAAAGGAGTAACTATAGTTATCTGCAACAGATCTATCTCAAGAAGTGACATTTTTACGAAAAGACATAAAATAATTGCACGTAACAAATTAACTAATTAGTAACATTTGCAGGGCTTTTGTAACTTTCTACCTCTCAAGATCGTCAAAATGTATTTTTCGTATTCAATTTCTTGTTCATCCGCTGAGCTAAAAGCTTTTTTAGGATGTCTTTACATACAAAAGCTCTTTTTTTTTTTTTTGTTTTGCATTGAAAGCGGGGTTCCTTGACACCCCGAAACAAGTAGGGGAAGACCGCCTATATTGGACCCCCTAAGAAAAGGAGGCCTGTGTCGCTCAATGTAAAGCAAAAGAGAAATGCAAAATAGGGCATCGTAAGCTGAACTTAATCAGGAACCGCCCTAGGAGCTTATATTTTCTGAAAATATGAAAATTATTTTTAAAAAAATTATCTTATCAAAAGTTGCAAAAGTCCAATTTAGGAATATATGCGCCTAAATTGAACCATGCGCTTCCTAAATTGGACCGTACCAGGAAATCATAAAATAAGTTATATTTGAACTATACAGCTTTTCTCCAGGATTTACAATGGAATTTCTTTTGGTTCGGCCTCACTTAGACAGTGTTGATAAACTCGCCGATGGCATTTCGTACACTTAATCATGCTTTGCACTTCATCTCTATGGCAAATATTGTAATAACAATTGTTTTGTGCAGTTTTTTGCTTCTTCTTGTGTGACTTTTTCTCCTCTATGCCTCTTTTATACGGTGTTAAAATGATTGCTGAGATAGCCTTCCTTTTTTTCCCTTCTATTTTCTTAGGCAAAGGTGGTACGCGAGCCAGCTTTAAACAGATAGTTAGAGTTGACAATCGTGTTTTGATGATTTTTATCCTCCGATTCTGCAGAACTTGTACTAATTTAAGTCGCTAGTTCTTGTACATGGTGTACAACTTACACTGAACATGTAACCTGTTCACTTTGAGTAGTATTATCTGGACTAATTGTTTCTAACTCTGCTGCAGTCAAGTCAATGTCATTAAACGCCTGTCAATCAACAGGCCAAACTCCTGTTCTTTGGAATCAATTTACAGCATTTGCCATGGCCTTGATTGCCGTTTGCCCATAAGAGTTACCAAACGGTTCCCTTATGCGATATTAGATAATGGATCTCATTGGATGTTCTCGTATCCATGTATCACATGCTCGATTAAAATATGTAGACAGAGACTGAATAAAGACTACATCTACGTGCATTATGTGCTTAAAAAGAAAGCGTTATTATATCGTTCTTGTTAGCCAAGATTATTACATGAATGTTCTTTATGTAAGTGCTGTGCCTATCCATTAATAGAAGGACATTTTTTTATATTGCTTGGCTTAACAGTTTTGATGAAATGTGGCATCAATTGTGCGAATTATCGTTTGTGATCCGACCTTTTGTTTGAACAAGCATATTGCTCACCAGGGGATGCTTTTACGATAAAGTCATACATGAAACGTAATCTTTTGAAAATAAGCATGGGGAGCTTGCAATTCTGTTGCACTCATGCAGTCAATAACCAGTGTGTTTCTATCACGTTCACCACTCATTACTGTTCTAACCTGATGTTTATCTCTATAAGTCAATATATTTTGGGGCTTTTGGACAGTGAAAAGACCGGCTTCATCTTCATTGAACATTTTAGTAACCTATAAATTGTTTCCTCTTAAAACCTTTTCGAAAATATCGAAGAATTTCATATTTTTCTCTCGGTAAACCAGCATAAATTTTATTTAAGTTAATAACTATGTTTAACAACCTGAACCTGCAGCTTAATGGATGAAGAGAGAAAAAAAAAAGCATACATTTTAAAAAGTTGCAGCTTCTGCTTGATAAAAATGTGCTTCATAAAAAAGTTTAAATGAATATCGCGAATAGGCGTTAAAATATGCTTAAAATAATTTTGATTACGCTATTAAATAAGACGAGTCACTTGTTTTATGTTACGATTCATAAAAAATCTTGTTTAAAATCATATTCTTAAATTGGACCACCGGTCCAATATAGGAAAATTGTTTCAGTCCAATAAAGGAAAACATGTCATTTTTTATTCTTCAGCTCATTGCTCTGTCAAAAATTATCACAATCGCGCATGTAAATGCATCGATGTAATCCTTATTAAACACAGCTTATAATAATGTAACCGCATTTTACCTCAATTCACAAGTTTTTGAGTTATCCTTCTAGAAACAAGTCCGCGAAATAACATTTCGCGCGTTTTCAACACAAATCTAGCCGTAACTCACGCTAAACAGTTCGAAGTCTGGTGAAACTTCATACACATTGATTTTATTCATAAAACTTTATATTTCTACTATTAAAGTGTAGCACAGACCTCTGTACTAGATTTTAAGCCCGAGGTCCAATTTAAGCAGTGGTCCACTATAGGCGGTCTTCCCCTATGTGCTGTGCAGCAATCTACAAATTTTGTGTCATGTAACATTATTACATTGTATTTTACGTTTCTGCAAAAAGGTATTTATTTATTTCTTACTGTTACGAAGCTTTAATCTAAAACAAGTACAATGAGTGAACTCTGTTTCTAAAACAGAATTACAAATGGATATTGATTTATCAACTGAAAGTAACTCATAAAAATATACTATAAGGCTGCGGTGAAGAAATTTCATTTCCGAAAATAGAGCTCTAAATGTTGATTTATAAAATGTTTCCAACAAGCGCCAAAAAAATGTTTTGCGAAGAAAAGAACAAGTAGATAAAGCAAGTTTTTAAGGAAGCCAGTGAAAGGGTTTAAGTGGCGAAAAAGGCAACAAGTATGATATTTTCCTGTTAGCCGTGGAAAACTTCTGTTATTCAAAAACAACGAAGAAATTGTTTTGAGAAAAAAAGAAGTGGATAAAAAATTAAATTCTAAAGGAAGCCTTAAAAAAGTTCAAATAATGAACAGATACCAAAACTTTTTCTAAATGAAACTGATGCCATCGCAGATCACGGCTCAAATGTTAAGATTTATATCTTTCAACAGTTCAAGAAAAATAAGGAAATACGTTGCCCCAATGTTCAAAATTTATTTTATGAATTATAGTATTCAAATAACTTGTTAATTGTGGTTTTATATGCTATTAGCACGCAATATAATAAATTATTCTTTAAAAAAATACATATATACATAAACATTCTCTTTTTACAAGCAATCAATGAATTTCTCATTGTTTTCGTTTGATCACAGTTGGCTTCCCTCGATTTTTGACTGGGTGCCTCTGCGACTACCATCTTCCACCCACTCCTGCTGATGCGGAACCGTTCCTCTGATCAGGAGCCTCCACTCTTCCAGGGTGGTGGTGTTCAAGTTCCACACACAGACACATGTTTACACACGCACACATGCCTCACATTTACACGCATACACACAAGCAGGCACACGCTTGCACATACGCCTACGCACACACACAGGCACGCTCTTGTCCACGCACACGCTTGCAGGCCTACACACCTACCGCAATTCGGGATTGGAAAAACCATAATTTGAATTCAAAATGTCAAAATTCAAAATTGTTATTATTTTATTTATTTATTTTTTTAAACCATCGCAAATATCATGCATCTGCTTCTGCATTTCTACTTTCTGCTTCTTTTATTCGATATTACTTTTTAATAAAAGACTAAATGTAGAGAAAGTCATGAATTTTCCAAATATTTCTGAGTTAAATAATAATTCAAATTTTGTAAAATAGTTGCATCCTTGTATCTCTTATGGACCATATGTCCAACCATTTACACAAAATCTGCGAAAGCAATGTTTATAAAGTTGGATTTGCATGTTACTTACTTCGAGATTTAAACTTTTTATGCACAAAAAGTTTCTGCACTCTCCAGCAAAGCTTACAGTTCTTAAAAGATAATTTGCTGAAATAACTTCAAAGCGCTCTTACGTAACGTTTCGACTTGAAACATAGCAAAAAACAAAGCTTTAGTATCGATTTTTGAAACTATGCAACCAAATGTCACTTGAGCAAACACAAACTTTCGACGATCCATCAGATTCCCTGAATTTATTAAAAACTCGACATTATCTGCACCGAGTCAGAGTTTGCTTCCTGGATCAGTAGTCGTCCCCACAAACTCTGTAAATATTAATCTGATCAATTCCTTTCTTCGGGAAATGTCCGGGAATGCTGGCTGGAAAATTTGTTTCCCTGTTGGCGATGTTTAAATGGAGATTAAACACGTGAATAAACCTGTTGGCAGCAGCTTGATTGAAAAGATTTGAACTTTAAAATTATCGTTCGTTAAATGTTAACAAATCGTTTGAAACTCGTATTAGTATTTTAGTATCACTCTTATTTTGTAAATCTCCAATACATTTTGAAGAATGTAAATTAGTATCTGCGCCTTGATGCTTAAAAAAATATGCATCAACGTTAGCTAGATGACTCCCCATGCACATGTGAGACAAGTTGTACTAACTATTTCCTTAGATATTTGCACACATACAAATTCTTTAGGGATAACAGTTAAAATTGCTAAAACATTAAAACTACAGGATGGCCCAAAAGTAATTTCCCCTATATACAAAACCTGATAAATCCTATAGATAATTTTGTAAATGGTTATTTAAAGGTTTGCATAAGAGATTGTGATGATTTTAAAAACCACGAAGTGCTCACATTTGCAGTTATAGTGAACTAATTTCGAACTTTTAAAATAGCAACACCCACTTTTCCTTGCGCAAGTTGATCAGCGTATTGAAAAACCACAAATGGCGTCGGAACGATTGGCGTGTGAAGAAAGTAGCTCGTTTGCAAATTCGAGCACCATACGTATATAAATTATTTATGAATAAAAGCTAAAAATTGCTGACATATTGAAACTACAGGTTGGTCCAAAAGTAATTTCCTCTGCATAAAATTTTGACTTATGGTTATTTGAAAGTCTGCGCTAGAGATTGTGATGGCCTTAAAACATCACAGTGCTCAGATTTATGGTAGACGAAAGTCGAAATTTTCAAATGACAACACCCACTTTTTCTTGCTTACAAATTGATCAGCATATTTAAAAGCCGCAAAAAGCGACAGAATGATTGGCGTGTAACGAAAGTTGATCATTGGCAAATTCGAGCATCAAACTGAAGAAACACACTTTCTACACTGCTTGTGAAAAGTTCTTTTCACGGGTAGTGCTTTTCACGCAATGTTCTGTGATTGTGGCTCTACTGCTGTCTAGTGTCTAATCCAGTCAATTATGCAAAGTTAGTAAACTGGAATGCACTCAACCCAGATCTCAAGCCGATAGAGAACTTTTAAAAATCATCTCATGCGACTTCTACAAGAAAAGGGAGCAGTGTTATTCATCGAAAGAGTTCAAATCAGCGATTAACAAAGCCTATGGCAGATTTCCCCCAACCATAATTTCGTGTTATCAACTGAAAGACGCATAAACTTTATAATACCGATTTTAGGATGCAGTAAAAATTTCAAAACATTCAGACATTTGTATTTTATTTTATTTAAACAGTTAGCTTGTACTTAAACTTTTGGACCACACTGTATGTGCTGACGTTGCCGTTTCTCTCAGCAAAAACTCGTTGAAGCGTTTCATATTGGTTACGTGGCAGTCGTGATTAAAAAAATTCCGTCAGATAAGGTTACAGCGGCGGTGATTTTTAAAATATAGCAAAATTGGTATGAAAATAATTGCATTGTTTTACAGTGCACCTTGGAGAATTGTTTTAATAACTTTTCTTAGTGAAATATTTGATATTTACTATTAAATTTCTGTGAACAGTTTTTAAAACCCTTTAGAACGGGGCGAACGCTAGGTTTATTATTCACAGAACTACTAGTACGAATCCATATAGCTCAGTACATCAACCTGCAAAATCTTAAAATAGTCATTTTTTAATCCAGTAATTTTTTTTTTGAAAAAGGTTCTTTCTTCACTTTTATACCATTTCGCATGCCAACCCGCACAAAAACCTTCAAATCATCTTTTTTTTTTAATCCAGTAAGTTTTAAAAAAAGGTTTTTACGTCTTTTATACCATTTCACGGTCTGTTGATCATTCCAGAAGTTTGCGAAGAAAAGATTCCTTCCAGAGCTCTCAAGTTGAGAATGTCGCAATACTCCCTGTTCTCTGGACTCCTCGAGAAACAACAATACCAGAAAACATTTCTTCTCTTGTTCAGTCTAAGTAGAAAACATTGCTCTCTAAATACTACCCAACGATGTCAACAATCGGGCGGCTCGATCGATATAAGTGACATTTCGTACGTGGCGTTAAATCACATTCCCGAATTAATTCTACTCCATCGGAAGCGCGTGTAAAACAGCACAAAAAGTAAATGAATTAATTAAGAAAATCTGTCCATAGTTATTTTAAAAATTGACTTATTTTCTATTTAGTTATTTTCTATTTACTTATTTTTTTCTTTATTTATTCATTTTTTATTTACTTATTGTTTATTTATGAATTTCCTTACTGTTTATTCATTCATTTATTTATTTTTAATTTATTTCATTTATTTTATTGTATTGATTTATTTATTTATTTTTGTAAATAAGAAAAGTCAAATAAGTGAATCTTTGTTTTTGTTTATTTTTTAAGGTTATATCATCAAAAACGTAAAAATAAGTTATCTCATAATACATGAAAAAATCGACAAAGAATAAATTATGTGTGCAGTAAGAAATGTGCGCATTTGTAATAAGAAATAAAAGATTTTGTTGAAAAATTGTAATACTATGAAAAAACCTAATTACAATACAGTCTCAAATAAACGAGGTTTCTTTTACCTGGAGGTGTTTTGCTGACGTTTTAAGGGATATCTTTAATATAGCTAAAAATATGATTTGCATTAAAATCTGAAGATCGGAATCTTTCGCAGTTGTAAAATTTCCTTTAGTACATGCAATAAAGTAATTAAAAACTATTGAGAGGGTGGTGTCAATAACACTCGCCAAGTGTCACAAAATATTTTTGACTGCTAGAGATATGTTAAGGTATGCTTTGGAAGATAATAACTTGATATAAACGACTTGAAATCAACATTGTTTTGCTTCCTTATGTCGCCCCAAAAGTCAAGTTTCTACTAGGTATCTACAGATTAATCGGTCATAATCTTCGATTATCTATAATCAGCAAAATTGGGTCGATTAATTGGCGAAAAATAAATTTTAATATTTTTTTTACTTTCAACGAGAAACTATGATAAATTAATGTAACTTTCTACAAACACAAAATGACATATATACCATGTTTCAGCATTTTTCATGTGTCGACATTTTTCTAGTTTAGCACAGCACTTCCAGATAACCTTATGGTTTTCACACAGAATAAAAGTCTTTTATTAAATGGCAACCAATAATTAAAGAAAAAACATAAAATACTCCTAAATTAGCCTACTCACCACAACATCCTCCTTATTTTTAAAAAATAATTCATGTCTAGTTAGCATAATGTAACTTTACACACAATAATATGTAAATTGGTCCAAAGAGCTTTGAAATAATTTTGTGAAAATGAGGAAGAAAGAGAAATATTAATAGTCACTCAAAAATAATTAGAAATTATTTCTAAAATCGAAATTGAAAGAAAAAAAAGTGATGGAGAAGTTAGGAGTATTAAAATAAGTATTCATGATCACTAATCGGTTCTGCCGATTATCATCAGCCGATTATTCGGTAATCGGTAATCGGCCAATTTGATTATCAGTGCATTCCTAGTTTCTACCGATGAAAGAATTGTCCGGATAATCCGAGTTTCCAGTAATTCGAGGTTGCATGAGCCCAAATTACCTCGGATTTTCAAGACTCTACTTGATTTTAAAGCAGATTTGAAAATTAAAAAAAGCACAGCATTTCCTTGAGCAACGTAAGAATCTCAACTTCAAACTTCTGCTAATACACATCCAAAGCGAAGATGTAAAAGTGTCAATGGATTTCCAGGAGTATTTCTCTTTATATAGGTGTTTCATAAAATATCCACTTGGGAAGATGAAAAGGTTAAATTTAGTTCACCAAGAAGTATTATCGAATTTTTTTTGTAAGGAGATTTCAGTTTCATGAAAGTCATTTTCGCGGATCAAATAACTTCTTTGAGTTACGAAAGTTGTAACTGTTATTCACTTTTGGGGTTTCGTAGGATTCATGCGTTGCGAAACATAGAAAGTTGGAAACATGCTTGAT
This sequence comes from Uloborus plumipes, assembly GCA_038373865.1. Classification (NCBI taxonomy): domain Eukaryota; kingdom Metazoa; phylum Arthropoda; class Arachnida; order Araneae; family Uloboridae; genus Uloborus; species Uloborus plumipes. The sequence continues at coordinate 49,754 of JAXGGA010003949.1, read as the reverse complement.
TTTGAAATGTTAACCTCTAGGAAAGCGGTTATGAATAAAGTTTAACTCCTTCCGTGCACAAATTTGTTAGTAAAAGATCTGAAAATTTTTGACTTTAAAAGATTTAAATGTTTTCTCTAATATTTTACTTTTTTTAGTGTATATGGGTGATTCTGCAAAAATGGGCAAATTTGTATTCCATACTGATTACTCTTTTTGTTTTTAATTTAATAAAAAACTATTTTGGGAATTTTTTATGCGTCTTTTGTTTTATAATTCTGATTATCAACAAAGTCAATAATTAATTATTATTCGTTTAAAAATAAAATATTACACTGAAATGTCATCCACATGCTCTGTCCCATAGGTGCAATTTTTACAATCAATGGAATATAGATTTAAAATAAATAAGTTATTTTTTTTCTCAAGAGTTTTTTATTTATAAATGTGAATGTTTGCAAGATGTAAATCACAAAAAGAGCAAAATAATGTGAAAATAATATCTCTAAAAGTTAACCTAAACTTTGTCCCAGCGATTATCAGTCATCCACATGTCTGAAAAGTATAGATATTTTTCTCTGAAATGTTATTTCAAAATCTGGCAACACATCTTAAAATAAAACATGGAACTTTGTTATTCCTGGCTGAAGATTAATTTTGCTGTTCTGCAATTACTTTTTTATAAAAAGCAAACTAAACTCAACTTTCAAGGCAAGTGTTTTTCATCTTTGTCATTAACATGCCCCACAGAATGCATCTAAAATGTACATGTAAATAAATTTTGATAATGAATAATCCTAAGGCTTACATTTCCCCAGCAGCACCAGAACGTTCAAATTTGGTGCAAAAATGGTGTTATTGGTCAAATAACGGTGCTAAGTGTCCCTTGAACGTTATATTCGACGTGCAAAAACAGTAATATTATCACGGTGTCATTTCAGTGCTTAAAGAACGTGATATTTGACGTGCAAAAACAGTAATATTTTCACGGTGTCATTTCGGTGCTTAAGGAACGTGATATTTGACGTGCAAAAACAGTAATATTATCACGGTGTCATTTCAGTGTTTAAGGAACGTGATATTTGACGTGCAAAAACAGTAATATTATCACGGTGTCATTTCAGTGCTTAAGGAACGTGATATTTGACGTGCAAAAACAGTAATATTATCACGGTGTCATTTCAGTGCTGAAGGAACGTGATATTTGACGTGCGAAAACAGTAATATTATCACGGTGTCATTTCAGTGCTTAAGGAACGTGATATTTGACGTGCAAAAACAGTAATATTATCACGGTGTCATTTCAGTGCTTAAGGAACGTGATATTTGACGTGCAAAAACAGTAATATTATCCAGGGCGTCGGAGTCGAAGAGTCGGAGTCGGACTGATTTTGGACTAAAGGAGTCGGAGCCGGAGTCGCTGAAAAACATGTCGACTCCGACTCCGACTCCAACCACTTCCGATTTCGATGAAATTTTATGGTGGTGAAAACATGTCTTTGAAACTAACAGATACAAATTTTCAGCGTCCAATATCCAAATCCTAAGCATCTAGGATCATTAAAAAGGGCTTCAAAATGGCGGGTCTGCTTTGTGAAACGAATTGCTATGTATGGGCTTATGCAAGATAATAAAAAATATTTGCAGCAAAAATGCATTGTGTTAAAATAAAATCTGGCCATTTAACAAGAAAAGGATTAGTTTTGTACGGAGTCAAATGACAAGAGCGGCACTTGTCATTTGCTCTGGAGAAAATGAACATTTTGGGAGGTCACAGTGATCTCCGAGAATTGAGGTAAATGTGGTGAAATTACCTGCGAGAATTCATGACCATTGAACTTTTTGAGAGGTCACAATGACCTCCCATGACCTCCAACTGGGATACCACAGCTTGCTCCCACCCCTAAAGTGATGCCTGGCTACGACCATGAATAAAAACGAAACTTTTAAAAATGGACTTAATATTTCAACCTTTGTTTAGGGTTTTTCCCTCTTCACATTTGGGAAAAAAAATAAATAATTTTAAAAAAAGCAGGAGTCGGGAGTCGGAGTCGGAGTCGACCATTTTTGCTCCGACTCTGCAGCCCTGATATTATCACGGTGTCATTTCAGTGCTTAAGGAGGTGCTTAATTTCTCAGAATTGAGGTCGTGAATTGCTGCTTTTTAGAAAGGGAAGAGGAATCATATCTGCAGAAACTTTAAGTTTTATCCTTAACAACTCTTTCTCCCAAGATCCTAATCAGATTTGCATGCATTTCAGTAAAAAAGCATTACATTCATACTAATAAAATTATATGATTTACGTCCTTAGTCTTTCATAGATGGCGCCTCCTGCAAAAAAAATTTCCATTTAAAGTATTATTTTTCTCCCTCGTTGAGATCGAGTGGCGTATAGTGGTTAGCGACTCCTGCTGTAGTCGGAAGGGACCCGCGTTCGAATCCCGCGGAGTGAATATATTAAATTTAAAGTAATTAAATAATAAATAATTAAATTAAATAAATAAAGTAATTAAATAATTAAAAGCAAGATGGCGACGATCATGGATCAAAAATGGTGGATCAAAAATGACGTCACGGTTAAAACACGTCGCGCCCACCGGATAGTGGGGTATACTTTTTCAGCTGGGGAGCACTGAAAACAAACGTATTTCCAGAACCTAAATATAACCTATCATTCCACGTTCAAAACTGGGACAAAAAAAGGTGGTCAACACCAGATTTCGACGTGTCATATTACCATCGATCGATGAGACACATAGACGTTGACAACACGTGCTGCGAGAACGTGTTTTGAACGTGCCGGCTGGTGCGCTCTGTACGTGTTGCAGAACGTGTTTTGAACGCCTTTGTGCTGCTTGGGTTTGTGGGTTCTAATTCGAAGTTAAGCCGAAAAATATTCAGATATGACTTTTTGAGAACGCAATTACTGTGTTTTGTCGTTCCCATGCCCTTTTTCTAATGTCATTCACATGCCCCAATATGAGACACGTGGATGAATCAAAAGTCAAATTATGACAGTACAATGTTTAAAAATTATGTCTAACAGTTAACAGGTTAAAAAATTTCATTAATATACCTATTGTGTTTGTGTTATTCACATACTTATTGTGTTGTTCACATACCCATTGTGTCATCCACATGTCCTTTTTATCATTCAAATATGCCTTTAAAAAAATAAAAATCCAAAAATACAATAAAACACAAACATTTAAGCTCTGTTGATGTTCTATTGTAATTATGCAACTTATAATGTACTTTGCTGATTTTTTTCAGATTTTTAATTTTAAATTATGTATTTTTTTGAAATTTACATGTTAGAAATATTCTCGTATTTGTAGAATCACCCATATATAAATTAGTATTTCTAAATAGGAGAAGAATGAAGAAAAAGCTAGATGGGGACGCATTAATCCATTAACTACTGATGAAAATTGTGAAAAAAGGGTCAATTCTTTTCCCCTGTATTTTGAAATAAATTATTTAAATTCCTTTTATGCATCTTTTCATGTTGTCATAAACCACGGCTTTTCTTTCATTTTATTCTCGATGGAATGCTTTTAGAGTATAATTTTGTTATTTTGTTTTTTAATAATACTTTTTTTTATTTAAAATGGTTTTTTTAAGCGAGATGCTGTACTTTGCACTTTTTCACACGAATATTTTCAAAAAAAAAGAGCCTTTTCACGGTGATTTTTAAGGTTGTGATTTCTTCTTTCAAAAAACATTTTTTTGACATTTGATAAACAAATTAAAACATTAATAATCCAAGCCTCAGACAAGCCGCCCCTCGGATAATCTAATGTTTACTGTGGTACAAATCACAGGTAATTAGTTTTTGTTTAACATAAAACACCATTATACGTAAGTAATTCTCTTTAATTAATTTCATCTTTTGTTTTTTTAATTACTGTATCGTATCAGTTTTTAATATTAAAACAAAAAAAAAGCAAATAAATTTTGCATCCTCAGAACTTTAAAAAAAAAGCAAAGGTACTCGAACTCTGAAGCGTACAAATAGTGCTAAGAATATTTTCTGAAGAAAGGGTGTCGGAATGCCGCGAGAAGTAATTGCATGCTTTATCACCAACTATAATTAAAACTGGAAGTTCGCGAAAACAAAATCATTTTAAAAGGTCAAAAGCATTAGTTAATGCATGACGCAACATCGCATCTTCTTTTCAGGGAAAGAGATTACATCATAAGTGTCTGACTTTTTTTTTTTTTTTTTTTGCTTTTTGAATAGTTTATACTTCCAATTTCTTAAAATATTTCATTGTTTAAGAATAACAAAAGCGCTCCTTGCAATATTAAAGGTCTCGTTTTAATTGTTTTAAGTGGTTTAGAATTGAAATTTTCATTTAATAAATATTTCAAAAGGGAGAAAATACAGATTTTCTAAAAATAAGTATGTAATCAGTCTCTATCTAAGAAAATTGGAAATATTTATTTAAAATAGGAAAGAGTGGAATATTCTCAAACAGCGGATTTTGTTGAATTTGTGAAGTTTTAATAGAAGTTGATTTTTTTACTTTTTTGCATGAAATAAAAGAAGTGATGTCTTTACGAAACATGTTTCAATCGAATTTCGACGTAAATTTCCGTTTTAATCGTTCTTTAATGAATTTTGACTAGTTTTTTTCTGACATACCCGTCTATGAATAAATGAAAGTTGAGTCATCGAAATGTTCGTTTAGCAATCCCTGAGTTAATTGTAACTAGTTTTCTCAGCCGTCTATAGGTACGTATGTATGTGCAAATGTATCTCGTGTAATTTTTAAAAAGTACAGTAAACTCCCAATTACCCGCGGAATATGGCGGCACAGTAACAGCGGATAAGAGAATACCACGGATAATCGAAAAATAAGTAAAGAAGGATACTAATGTGTGCAATAGCTAAAAATGTCGATAACACAACGCATACATTTAAATTATATAGCTAAAATAATACCATTGAATGCAAAAAAATGTCTTTAAAAGCTAAAAACGACCAATAACGCACTTTAATTTTTTTGCATTGAAAAAATCATCGTAAAAAAAAAGAAAAAAGAAAAGTGTGGAAGACCCGCGGATACTAGAGAGTTGTATGTAATAGAAGGGTTAAATTTCGTGAAAAGGGTTTTATTAGGTCTAAGTTCTGTCTTTCTCTTTTTCGTTGCTATCGGATGTACCAAAAAGGCTTTTTACTCGTGTTTTGTGATAAATAAATGTTAATTTCAATGTAAACTGAAAGCGTCATAAATTAGCAACTCTTGGCACTATATCATCAGGCTCTTGGTCTTCAACTCGGCAATTTACCGCCAAATCTATATAAAAAAAAATTCGCGTCAAAATTGAGATTTCAAATCCAGTGCCAGGTTGTCATCATTTAGAGAGATTCTTCTTGCACAGCCACGATACACTTGTCCGTATTTTGTTACATCAATCTCTGTAAATCACTCATTTCTACATCGATTCGCAACAACCTATGGGTATTTAAAACGATTTTTTTTTTCACTCTTGTCTTTTTCTTTCTGAACGCTTTCTTTAATTTATGATGTTATTTAAGATTTCAGAAACTAACAAAAACGTCAAGTTTCTCTGATTTTAAAAGTGTCATCCTCTATGTTTGCTCCGTTAAGCCTACTTTCCTGTTAAAGTAAAAGAAAGAAAAAAAGTATATAAAAAAAGCTTTTTAAGTTTAAAGACTATTTCTATCAGCTTGATTCGCACTAAAAAGTATGAAATAAAATAAATATATGACTTCTTGGTGACAAGTCAAAAATTTCAGTTGATCAGTAAATAAAATTTAAATTAAAAATTTGAGAGACGAAAAAGGCAGTATATAGCTTAGTATGAATAGCTTTAAATGTACCGCCTATTTCGTCTCTCAAATTTATAATTTAAATTTTATTTGCTGCATTAAAATTAATAAAAATCTAAAGATATAATTAGATTAACTGAAATTTTTGACAATTGTCATCAAAAAGTCATATATTTATTTTATTTTATACTTTTTAGTGCGAATCAAGCTGATAGAAATAGGGCAATTCCATCGTTACAGACGTAACAATCGCAGACTTTGAACACAAATAATTCTGGTTTGGGCTGATGAAACTCTTCAATTTTTTTTCCTGTGGTGTAACTTGATGATGTTTATGCTACATTAAATTTGCGTGCAGATTGCTTAATTACAAAAAAATACAGAAATTAAAAACTGCCTGTTACAGACGTAATTCACAAAACAGCAAAAACTCGACTATGTCATACAACTTACAATATTCCTCTGAATTATACGGAAATTTTGAACTTTTTTTTTTAAATACGTGTTCTAGAGACTTCAAGCTTTCTAAAACCATAAAGATTGTGTGGATTTTGACTGCCGAATTTGTGAAAAAAATTCATAAACTTGTTACGGACGAAACAAAGTGGTGTTACAGACGTAACATATCTGATTTAAAAGTAGAAAACAGTATTTTAAAGCAGGAATAAACAAAGATTTTTGTGCTAAAACAATACAGTAGCATTAATTAACACATTATTTGAATATTTTAAGTTATACTGCAACAGTTTTAGAAAATTTGGGTAAATCTGGGGGAGTTGAGAGCATATGCCGATATGTCAATATGTAACAATAAATTAATGCATCTTAAGACAATTATTTCCAAGAAAGATTGACACAAGAAAAGTTTAGAAGGGCCTTCACACAAATTTATTTATTTGTATTCTTAAAATTAATGCATAATGGGGCTGCTTCATAAAAAAATCGGGAAAAGTAAATTACTTCCTGGAATCAGTGGTTGGTCTTAGGAGAACTTAAAAATTTAAAAATGTTGGATAATATAGCAGAATACTAGTACCAAACTAAAATTTAACCTTCTTGGTGACAGTTGGTCAATTTTGATAATTTTTTTGAATGAAGAAAATGTGTCCTTTTTCGTCCGACGTTCTCGAAATTCGAACGGCATTTTCGTATTCTGTTCGAAAACAATGCATTTCGCGGGCTTTTGGCAAATTCGCGATGTTAGCCCACCGTTCTTCCAATTTTGGCGTCAGCTTTAAAACATTTTCCTGGGGCATATAAATAATTTTAACTTTTTCTGCAATGGAGTTTGCACACGGAAAAAAGGAAAGAGCGTCGTTGACAAATGCTGTTCTAGATCTTACTCTCTGCCACACCTGGTGCCTGACCATACCCCCAACTCCATCCACAGCTCCCTTTCCATGTAACGTAGCAAAAAAATGCCAGTTGAGGTATAAATTATAATCAGTTATACCATATGTGTATTTTATTAATCTTAAGAAATAAATTTCAATTACCTGCCGACATAATTAAAAATTTCAAAATCAGAATACCAGAAACTTTAGTACTCGTACTATATTATGCTATATACATGTATTGCTCATCCTGTGCTTTTTACCTATTTAATTGGAAATTTACTTTTGCTACGGACGTAACATAGAGCCATTTGTTATGTCCGAAATGTTACGTCTGTAACAGCATTAATTTAAAAACTAAATCAGTTGCAATATTTTTAACTATGGTGGACAATTACTCTAAGAATTTTCCAAAAGGACCATTAATGGTTTTTTTTTTATTTTGTTTTTTTAGGACGTAATGACAACTTTTGCTTCTTTTTTGTTACAGATGTAACATCAAACTTCTTTTTTTCAAACTTCAATTACACCATTTAGATCAATTCAAAAGAAATTAATGAATGCATATTATTATAGTACCGTCTTAGTAGTTAAAATTGTGCTACAAGTAGTTATTTTTGTTTTTATTTTTCGATGAGAAATATGCATTTGAAAATGTGTTCTTTTTTCTGATTTTTACAAGTTCGTGAATATCGTACTTCCAACTAAGAAAACAAGTATTATTCTAACTCTCACCAAAAAATCAATGCAGGATTCTTAAAATATACATCTTAAGCTTTAAAATGATGTATAACATAGCAACATAACTTCAATATGAATTTTTGACCAATTGGTTTCACTTTTCATGGAATGGCCCAATAGTCTTTAAACTAAAAAAGCTTTTTTTTATATTTTTTTTTTATATTTTTTTTTTCCAAAAATTTTTGGCTTCAAAATTTTTTAATTTAAAATCTATTTAATACTTTGAAATAGTATTATACACTAATATATTTCTTTCCACTGAAAAAAAAAATGAGTACTAAGTTAAAATCTTCAAAAAAATCGCCAATTTTTATAAAAGGTCTGAGCATGCATGCTGTATAGGTAATTGAAAAGAAAAAGCTAGCTCTTAAAGACCTTTTTCTATGGGACGGAGGTGGTCGTTACATCGAGCGCCGATTGAATTCGTTTATTTCGTGTTTGTCAGGCTCGTGCTTTCCCACTACCAATCAACATGACGCAAATTCGTGAGTAATTTCAAAGACACACGATAGGATCGAACCCCGAAACCTGAACTTACCGCGTACAGAAGAATGCAAGCGCTTTGACCACTGTGCCGATGAAAGCACATCTCGGTTACATGCATAAGATATCAAGAGCTCTACGCCGATGAAAGCGGAAGTGTCGTACATTAGACACACCAAGCTGAATTTAATCCGGTAACCGGAAGCAAAGTTTGAAAATGGTGACAGAGAAAGAAAGAAGAGAAATAATCTTTAAAATACATTAAAAGTGGCTTAATGCATCTGAAAATATCGCAAAGTCCAAACAAAAAGTAAATACAAAAATAAAATAAATATCGAAAAATTAAAAATTGGAAAGTAGGGTTTTGAGATGGGGAAAAATGTGTGTCTGTCAGTCTGCCCCCCCCCCCCCAATAACTTTTAACCAATAACGATGAACACTCCGATTTGAACAAACTCTTTTTTGTTCGAAAGATTTCGGAGAGGACACTTGTTTCCCATATTTCGCTTTTTGATTTCAGCCATTTTTCGATCAACTTTGAACCGTTCAAGCAACCTATTCCGCGCTACTAACTTTTTAGTGAACAGTCCAATTTGAAAAAAAAAATTTTGTTCGAAAGATCTAATTAATAATACTTCATTCCCGAAGTTAAATTTTCGATTTGAATAATTTTCCGTCCAACATTGAACCGTTTAAACAGCCTGCCCCCATATAATTACTTTTAAATGAACAATCCAAATTGAATAATCCTTTTTAACCGACTTCAACAAAGGAGGAGGTTATCAATTCAAAGCGTATACTTTTTTTTTTTTTGTTTGTTCGCACATAACATCTGATCTACTGAACCGATTTGGACGATTTTTTTTTAATCGATAGGAGATGGTGTAACTTAGGTAACATGTACTCATATGACGATATTTGTTCACTAGAAAAAAAGTTATTATGAAAAACAGTAAATTTCATGTCATTTCCCCATTAAATAATTAAATTTTCAATCCATTGTTGCAAAAAATTTTTGCCTCGCAACAGCAATATTAATATAGTAATCATGATGAAAAATTTGAACCAAGTCTTAACTAAATCTAACATGAAACTCATTAGCGGTAATGTACGTAGTATGTGTTAAAATCTTATGAGCAACGAGAAACTAGAATTGCTTTGAAATATAAATTAGTTGACAAACCGTTGATATTTAAATGAATTTGATTAAGCTAGTACACAAATAAATACCAGAGAATAACAAAGATTATTTTTTAGTGTCAATCGTTTATAATTTTAGACGCGTTGATAGTTTCTTCCTTTTTTTTCAGTTTATTTTATGGAGCATTTACTTAAGAAAATTAGGTGTGAAGTTCCGTAATGGAAACATTACCTTATTTCATAAGTACACTTACACTAAAAAGAATAAAATAAAATAATTTTGGAAAAAAATAGAACCGACTTCAGTTGGAAATTGCTCTAAAAAGTAAAAAATAATTTTTTTCTTTGAACACCATCGAAACTACTTTTAAACATAAGTTTTGAAGTCGGCGCAAAAACGATAGGTCAAATGATATTTAACCATATTTTGCCAACATTTTTCAGAGAAACCATTGAAAATTAAAAGCAGAATATTTGTACCATTACACGAATGTGTGGTAATGAATGAAATGTATGCGAATGCTTTTAAAGAACCTGGATCCATTAAAATGTGTATAGTTGAATTATAGTTGCGTATGATTCTATACATTGTTTTTGCGCTGACTTCAAAACTTATGTTTAAAAGTAGTTTCGATGGTGTTCAAAGAAAAAAATTATTTTTTACTTTTTAGAGCAGTTTCCAACTGAAGTCGGTTCTATTTTTTTCCAAAATTATTTTATTTTTTATCTGTTCAAAAGATCTCGGCGAGGACATCTCATTCCTATATTTCACTTTTTGATTTGAAAAAAATTTTTAGCTCAATTTTGAACAGTTCAAAAAAACTTAACATGGGCGCCAACGGGAAAATTTAAAAACACTTTAGATCTTAAAGACGGATCGGAATAAATACACATTAAACTTATAATACATTTATCTATTACTGAAATGAAATTTCTTTTTTTCTATTTTTACTGTGGAATCTAACCCCAATTGTAACTTCTTTTTTGTCTTATTTGAAACGGATTTTATTTATGGGGTATTTTAGTGAAAACCCTTGCGTAAAATAAGTGTTCATATTAATGTTATTAGATGATTTATCAGGGCTGCAAACTTATTACAAAGTGGTAAATTAACTGCGAACTTATTACAAATTGGTTAAAAATCAAGTATGCCCTGTAATTAATACATTGCATTGTTAAAAGCATGTGGAAGACCTTCAAGGAAAATTTTATTGGTTACTAGAACTAAGAACATTTTTTTAATTAATACACGCGTCGTCAACATAGTAATTGCAACAGCCCACTTAATCTTACACGGAGAAAAATAATTTCAAGCATTTATCATAATCTCAGCACCTTCATAATTTCTACCGGTAAACAAAATTTTTAAGCTATAATGTTTCCTCATATTACGTAATAGACTGCTCAAACAATTATACACTGCGATTCAAAAGTTTAGACAAAATGCGAATATGTGAATAAAAAGAAAACTATTCAACGAAATGCTTTCAAATTTCTACTGCAGGTACACAATATGGTCCCAAATACGTGTCTGGAGTTCTTATAACTATAACTGGAATCAAATTTTGGATATTACAGAAGATAGTTTTTTACATTGTTGCAAAAGTTTAGACAATAGTCAGATTTTTTGCAAATATCCCTTGAAATGTGATTGGTGGAGGAAATGCGGGACTGTATTATTCATTTATAAAGTGCAGAGATTGCTGAACAAATAATCAAAATCTCAAAAGCTCTTTAGTTCTCGTGTAAAGAAGATGAGAAAGTTTGGAAGCCGAAATTTGAAAATGAGCCTACTTTATTAATTTTTTGTCTTTTAAATCGGCTCTAGTATGGTAGTACATTGTTTTTTACTTTGTGGAGAGCAAATTCAGACATGCGTATCGATCAAAAAGTCCAAGAAAAATGATACTTCTTAAGTATGAAGGAATTGAAAAAACGGCTCAGACTGACGATTCGCCCCTTAATCCTACAAAACTTCAACTTGGGTCAAAAACAGCACGTGACAGCATAAGTAGATGAACATCTGAATAGGAATGCATAAAAAAAAACAAAGAATTGTGCCTGAGCCTTTTAGGACAGAGTGTCCCAAAAGAGCCAGATTTTATTGGTAAAAGCAGCACAGCATATGATCATTGGATATTTCTCAAGTCCCGCGAAACGAATTATAATCCATCTAGGCCATCCCAATTTTAATAATTTTTATCAAAGAAAGTACCATTCATTTTTTAGTCACGATGATACATATGCTGCTTTTCACATTAAAGTCTGGCTTATTTGGGACACTCTGTCCTAAAAGGCTCAGGCACAATTCTTTGTTTTTTTTTATGCATTCCGATTCAGATGTTCATCTACTTATGCTGTCACGTGCTGTTTTTGACCCAAGTTGAAGTTTTGTAGGATTAAGGGGCGAATCGTCAGTCTGAGCCGTTTTTTCAATTCCTTCATCCTTAAGAAATATCATTTTTCTTGGACTTTTTGATCGATACGCATGTCTGAATTTGCTCTCCACAAAGTAAAAAACAATGTACTACCATACTAGAGCCGATTTAAAAGACAAAAAATTAATAAAGTAGGTTCATTTTCAAATTTCGGCTTCCAAACTTTCTCATCTTCTTTACCCGAGAACTAAAGAGCTTTTGAGATTTTGATTATTTGTTCAGCAATCTCTGCACTTTGTAAATGAATAATACAGTCCCGCATTTCCTCCACCAATCACATTTCAAGGGATATTTGCACAAAATCTGACTATTGTCTAAACTTTTGCAACAATGTAAAAAACTATCTTCTGTAATATCCAAAATTTGATTCCAGTTATAGTTATAAGAACTCCAGACACGTATTTGGGACCATATTGTGTACCCGCAGTAGAAATTTGAAAGCATTTCGTTGAATAGTTTTCTTTTTATTCACATATTCGCATTTTGTCTAAACTTTTGAATCGCAGTGTATAACATTGTGTTATTATTGCTGTTACATATGGCTTTATTGAAAAAATCAATCCATGTCTTTAAAATAGCTCGTGTATCACATAAGCGCAAGATAGCAAAATATATAAATTAAAATGAGAACTAGAACATATCAACAAAGAAATATAAATTTTCAACAAAATAGAGTCAAACAACTGGAAAAGGAACAAAAAAAATTCTTTTAAATATTTTTAGCATATTGTTTTTATTTGAATCGGTATTTAAGTACGTAGATGTTAATAAAAAATATCAATCAAGATTAGTGTTGCAGCAAGCTGATCATACATTTTTTTTACTTGGTTCATTTATTTCTTTTTTTTCTTTTTTTTTTTTTTTTTTTGCAGCTCCTTAATATATAAGGCAAGTAAAGTATAAAAGTCTTACTTTTAAAAACTAGTTCTATATAATGTAATACGAGTACACTGATGAAAATAAGCAAAAACTCAAACACCAACATAAAAGAAGTATTTCAAAGTTTTTCAACTATGCTGCCTTCGATATTACTGCTTGATTTTAATGCGGCCTCCAGTGGTAAAAAGGTTTTGCACCTATAATGCTCGAATTTAATACTTGGCATAGACTACATGAAAAGATGCCTATTGTGCCACTCTTATTCGAATCAGGAATTATTGGTAAGCATCCAACTTCAAACGCGTCTTCGGAATAGGTGGAAAATGCTGATAATTAACGTTTTAACTAATATATGCGCAAATTAAAATGGTGCAAAGATGAGAGTGAACTATCCAGAATCCATTATAAATTTCGAATATTTTACTACCGGGTTTAACCCTTAATTATCTACCATTCCCCAGCTGTTTGAGAGACATACAGGCAGAGATATATTAATAGATATTGTCAGACTTTAATGCTTTAGATCAGGGGTTCCCAAACTTTTTTGGTTCGTGGACCCCTTGCCGAGTTTTCCAGTTTCTCGTGGACCCCCTTCCAAAGGGTCGTTCCAAAACTAGTCAGGCACGGAAATAATAGAACTGAAGCATTCTTAAACCGCGAATTAGATGGTTAAGTTCCATTATAGATGTTCCAAAACAACCAGATGAAAGCAAGATATATGTAAATATAACAAGATTAATCAGAAATTTACCCAACAGTATCAGAGCTCTTTTAATATTGATTTTTTAAACAATCAAAAACTCCTTAAATGCTTGAAAACTTTCTAAAAATTCAGTTTGACAGTTTTACTGCAGAGAATAAAATTATAATTAAAATAAAAAGAAAACAGATGAAGAGAAAAACGTAACATTTTTATTCATACTTTCATAATAATAATGGCACAAAACTTAAACCAGGTACACATCTTCTTACATAGAATAGGTATACACGGAAAAAAAGAAGACTTTTAGTGGGAGGGGTGAATTTGGTGTATCGACAGCAAATTTTTAGTATGTATAACTTTAAATCTCTCCGATCAGGGACTGCAAGTCTGTTTCTTATTTTTTAAGAAAAATTTGTGATTGAACTGAAATTTTTTTGCACGAGGTATGAAGATGTAAAAGCTTACAGAAATTTGCTTGTGATATTCTAAAGGTAGGATAAGTTATAGATACAGTGAACTCTCACTTATGCGCCGGCCCAAGGGACCAACAGAAAAAGGCGCATAAGTGAAAGAGACGTATAAGTGAACAAGCCTATTTGAAGGACTAAAACCCAACATAGGCTTTAATGAGGGAATGAATAAGAATGTTTCTATAGAAAAGGGACATATTACTACAGTTAGGAAATTATTGTAACGTTACTGCAATGATAATGAGAGATAAAAAATTGTAGCATATCTAATTACAAAATGTTCCATTTAAAACGATCCATAATAGATAATTGTCCCTCTCCAAATTCTAGTTCATGCGGAAAAAATTTCTTCCGTGAGCAAAAAAAGGTGAAAGATTAAAGAGAAAAGTGAAGAAAAATGCTTATTTTTTAAAGAAAATAAATGTATATTTTTTCATTTTGGGGAAAATTCGGCGTATGAGTGAAATATTTCTTTCCAGCAACGCATAAACGAATGATACTATCATTATTTTTCTATGGAATGTGCTGGGACCATTTAAAATCGTCGTATAAGTGAAAAAGACGCATAAATGAGGCGGTGTATAAGTGAGAGTTCACTGTATGTCTTTCTGGAGACAGAAATATTGATACCCTTCCCTAAACTCTGTCTTAAGTTCTTCATTAGTTCTTATTCCAATAAACACTTCATATAAAATATCGATTTTTCAATGTCACCAAAAATATTGATAATCCACTAAGACATCAGTTCCAAAAAGGTTTTTAAATAATAATAATAAAAACTTTGTCAAGCATGATCTTTTTAACATCCAGTGTACCTTGAAGTACACATAGTATACTTCAAAGTGAAAAAGTAATTTACTGAAGTTCTCATCATTTTCTTCAAACTGTGCAAATAATGTACAGTGTTATGTATTATTATGAATTTTGTGTTTATTGCATTTGTTACAAATTGTAGCAATTGATGCAGGCTCTTGCTCAGATTTAGTGCTAATGATCTTGACTCATGGACCCCTATTTGTATCTCATGGACCCCCGAATTTCTCTTTCGTTTGTATAGACCCCTTGCAAACTACGGGGGACCACTTTGAGAACCCCTGCTTTAGATTAACCCCCATGACGGATACATTCGTCGTCTGCGACAGGTTGGTGCATATTTCCGTTTCGGAAGGCTGCACTATGGTGATGTAACTATAGCATAATGTTTCGGCAATGTGCAAGGTTACACCAGAATTGCCGGTCAAAAGAAAGAAGAAGAAAAAATAGTATTCTTCAGTCTTTGCTGGATGAATACTTTCTATTATTCGTTTATTTAATGTTCATCAGGTTCATACTTTCTCACTACCAATCAACTTCACATAAATGCGTAAGTTATTCTAATTATACACGATGGGATCGAACCTCGAACCGAAAGCTTACCGCTTTGATACCTCTCGAAGCAAGCACGTTTTGCCACTGGACGTTAAGGCACATCTTGTCTACGTAAACAAGACTTTTAAAGCTCTGCACCTATATTTGTCTCAACCAGGCTTGGAGTAATTGCCGATTATGTAATCGTAATCCGCGTAATCGATTACATTTTTTGTAATCAAAATCATAATTTGGAAATGGGACACTCGTAATTGTGTAATCATAACATTTTTTACGTTTAAAAACTGTTAAATTTTACTTGAGAATTTTACAAAAATTTTCCTTTAAGAATTTTATTTTTTTAAGAATTTTATAATTCTAATATTGATTATATGTAGACAATTGAAAAATTGCCAATTTATATTTTTCATGATGAGGCGCACTGATACTCGACAATCCTTACAAAAAGCTCTGGATCCTCCTCTGTATATATAATATATGTACATACAATATATTTCTCCCAAAGCTGTAATCGTGTAATCAAAATCGTAATCGGAGTATAATAATCGCAATCGATTACCATTTTTCAATATAATCGCTACTGTAATCGTAATTGCAATTTGGCAGAAAAATGTAATCGTAATTATAATCTCCAATTTTTCATGCCCGTAATCATAATCGTAATTGATTACATTTTCTCGTAACTGACTTCAAGCATGGTCTCAACCATGCGCTTTGAATAATATCCCATTAATTTTAACGCTTGGTGGAGGTATATACAGATTACGTGAAAGTTTCCTACAGCAAATAGTGTATTCATAAAATCAGAACAATTTACTCCAGACGTTGTGTAACATTTTACCCATTAACAATGGTTACCTTACACATTATTTTACAGTGTAACTACGGGCAGAAGTTGAATAAAAACAATGTCAAATTATCTTTAGCGAACGGAAAAATTAAATAAATAAATTATATATTCCTGTACAGTAACATGTCATTGAAAACTGTATTAATGTTGGGAATGAAAACAGTAATTACCTGATTGCATGGTGAAAATAATGAATGAACTGGTCATAATCCAAGTTGCATCGTCCCATGACACGTTCTCTTTTGATGTACTGTTATACACAGGAGTCTCTGGGTTTAAAGGTATTGACGTGTTCGTCATCGTTTAAAATCCAATAATCGGACTTAATTTAGTCATTTTAACCAACACGTAAGTGGACATTTATTCCAATTCAGATTGCACACCCAAAGAAATGCCAATTTAATCTCGATGAATTAATGTCTATAAAATGCAAATCACAGTGCATTGTGGGAAAATTATCCGATAAATTTAACTACTGAAAAGATGGTTTTTAAAAAATTTTGAAGTAGGAAACTTTTTTATTATGTCACATTTTTATTGAAAAACAGCTTAAAGAAATGCTCTTCCTTTTTTTTTTAAAGTTGTGTCGCCTGCTATAAACTCTGATATTATATCTTTTTTAATAACGGCACTAATAATAAAATGTATTATTTATCCTTTACAAATTGAGCTCACGGGTGCGTTGATAGCAACCGTCCCAAAACTCTTAACAAAGGAGCGTTTTCTTCTTTTTTTTAATTTCTCCACAAAAATCGCTTTAGCTGAAAAATATAAATTATTAAAAAATTAAACTAACTCTTTTATGATGTTATAATTGTTAACTTTTTTCCTTTAGAAAGGATTATTTCAGTAACAACACCGAATGGTTACGTTTCTATTTTCATCAATTTCACATTTTCTCCATGGCTCAATGAATGTTTGTTTTCTTGCAGCACTACTATTACAACTAAGAAAACAGTTTTACAGCATAATAAGTGGTTCTCCTTGGATCACCACATTTTTTTCTTTTTTTAATGTATTGTACATGTAATTAGCATATATGTGTGTTCAAAATGATTGTTTGCTTATAAATCAGTTCTTCATATTATGTGTCATCTTTAAATACTTTTAGGTAATTCGATCCTCACATTAAGTAATATCTTAATACCTATTAAAGTTTCAGTTTTCAAGAGCTGCCACATTAACTTTGCATTAAAAACCATAGAAAAATGAAAAGAACATTAAAGAAGCTCCTTTCACAAGTTTATGAATCGTAAATTATTATTTTCTTCCAATATAGAAACAAAATGAAATCAGAAATCTTCTTGCTTCGAACATGGAAAAGTTGTTTACTTTCGCAAAGAAATTCGTTATTAAGTTAATATCAAACATTTTTCATGTAGAATTCTATTTCAATCTTTGATTTTCACTTAATTCTTCCAATATTCAGATCTTAAAAAATCTTCACTTCAGCCTTTATTCCAAGAACAAAAACACATAAACCATCCATTTCACTGTATCTCCAAAATGACAAACTGCAAGTAAACAAACTGGCGAAACTGAAGTTTACAAACAGGTGTTACTCACGTGTCCATGCACCTAAACTCCTTGATTAAATCTGTCTGCCAGACTTCTTTAGATCTCGAATCCCTTACTCCGGGACGCGGCAACCAATAAGAGCCCATCGCTTAGGTGACGTCACGACCGGCTATATTAACATCCGGTCGCAGCTCCCGGATGCTCTCAATCAAAGAGCCGCGCCGTTCCAAGTAAATTCGAACAAATTCCTGAACACGTCAACGAAATTTCCTGAGGATTTGTTTTCAAATCCTTTTGTGACGTGTCGTCATATAAAGCCTACGCTTCAGTTTCCTTTCCGTTGAAAAAAGTGTTGAACTGAGTTTTATTTTCTGCGAAGGTTATTAAGTATTTTAATTTCGTTGGAAAATCGATAGCAAAACTTTAAAATTACCTACATTTCTCAACGTTGGATGAACTAAATTAGAGTGGAACCGTATTTGAATGACTAATTTTGCAGTTGTAAAATTAACACGAATATGTGTATTAAACTAAGACTATTAAGAATATAAAGTATATTAGTCAATCACAAAAATTTTATCCATTTAACATTAGTTAAAAACGCGAATATGTGTATTAAACTAAGACTATTAAGAAGATAAAGTATATTAGTCAATCACAAAAATTTTATCTATTTAACATTAGTTAAAAACACGAATATGTGTATTAAACTAAGACTATTAAGAATATAAAGTATATTAGTCAATCACAAAAATGTTATCCACATTTAACATTAGTTATAAACGCGAATATGTGTATTAAACTAAGACTATTAAGAAGATAAAGTATATTAGTCAATCACAAAAATTTTATCCATTTAACATTAGTTAAAATGATTGGTGGGTTGATACATAAAATTGTTTCGATATAACAACTAACGGTTGTGTCATATAAATATACTAATATACTATCTAATGTAAATATACTATGCTCGCATAAATTTTGAGCGCGTAAGTTTATTCACACATAATGTTTTTGACTATCATTTAGGTTCACAAAATGATTCCATATAAAAATAGTTTTTAGAAAACATTCATCTAACCTGTGTGTGTGCATACACAAATACTAAATTGAAACTATTTGTACGTTTTTACGGCTTTTAATTTTATTTAAACTTTTTCTTTTGTTTCTTTGAAAAAAGATTTCGATATAAACTACCAAATATACATTTTAACTATCCCAACTAAGGCTCTGATTATCCAAGATTAATGATAAACGCCTTTTTTTCTGTCTTTTTCTCCTTTACAGGGCATTACTCCTTATTGTTTTAAGACACTTTTTACTTTTTAGTGTTTTAAACATTTTTCGTTTCACGTAAACGCTGAGCCTTACTGTAGAAAAGGCAAAGTTTGGAAAGGAAGAAATTTAAAGGATACTTGCTATTTTAAATGTATTCCAATAGCAAATATTGATGTTGAACAGGATAAAGGAATTGCTTTCAGACAATAGATTTCTTTTCGATATAAGATCATCAAAACTTAAAACCAAAACATCAGAGTTGCATTGATAATTCAATGCAACTCTGATGTCCTGAAAAATTGAGACTAGAAACTTATAAATCCTTTTTTTACTTTTTCTACTATTTCTTTTACATTATTGTTTTACTTTATGCTTTTTTACCATTATTAAAGGTATAATACCTGGTTTAATTTTTTTGCTTATGAGAGCTATCCTTTTTAGGTCATTTATGTTAATTTTTAGAGGCTTTTTTGCATTTCTAAAACGCGTGTTTTAGAAATTTTAGATCATCAACATCCCAATTTTAAACATTATAACGTGTATCAAAAGGTTCACGAAAGTGTTTTAAACTGAAAGAATTGCACAAACGAAACTAATCTCACAATCATAAGTCCAACAATTTTGTTTAAAAAGTAGGGGGTGAAGAAAATAAGCAACAATGAAGTTAGTGAAAGATAATTAAGATATTTTATCATTGAAAATCAGTTTAAAGTAAAACCGGGAAACTTTGCACATATGATTTATCATAATTGATCCATAGTTGATATCATAATTGAAGGGCTTGGAGGATGAAGGGGGCTATGTTACATTTTTAAAAATGAAACACTCTGGACAATGGTAAGCAAGGGATACAGGTAAGCAAATAAAACTTGGTACATCAAAAAGTAGATGTCATTAGACCGATTTCACAAGCACACTAATGACAAAACCAGAAAGCAAAAAAGCTGCAACAATAAAACTTTGAACTTTAATTAGTACTCTCAATTTCTGTTTTTGACACATGCCCCTTTCATCTCCCAAGCACTTCAATTGATAGTAAACCTTTTTTCACCTATCGAAAAAAAGTAAGGCCTTTTTTCTACATAAATCATTTCTCTGAGAATAACAATAATGGTTACGTTTTTACTTTTCCGGGAAATTTCACCCTTACCCGTGAAGCACTGAATGCAACTTTCTCTGTAACAATATCAATATGACTAAGAAACAAATTTTACAGCTGTTGATGTGTATGGCTGAAGTTGATGTTTCTTGCCCACTATTTTTTTTCTTCTTCTTCTTCTTCTCGGCGCTACTGCGCGTTAGATAGGTGATTTAGAGAAACACACTCCTTCCACCTCGTTTCCAATGTTTATATCAAACAAATAAGTTTTCGGCTAATTCAAATGAACGAAAAAACGAGTGACCGGGTAGCCAACTCAAATGTAACACTGGAATAACCCCAACACAGCTCTCCCATACGAAGGGATTACTAACATCTCCAAGTGAAAGATATCTTCTTTATTTAGATTATGAGCTGCTAGTTGATTAATAATGATTTGTCTGTAAAATGAATTTCTCGGGCACACCCATGTGACATGATCAAAATCTTCAATGATTCCGCATGTATTACATAACGGGGAATTTTCCTTGCGCATGATAAATAATTTGTCCTTAGTTAAAATTGATTTGGTGATTATCCTGTTTAGTTCAGTTTCACTGTATCTATTATTAATCCATTTGAAGTTTGTTCTGAGAGATGAAATATTTTCTTTAAATTTGTTGTAGTATTTTGAATTTGACCATGTTATCATTCTATCTCTGCGATATTCCTTTTTTAAGTAGGTTTGGACATCCGTCCAGGTGCAAATGGGGATTACTGGTGATTTAGGATTTTGTTCTGCATCTTTGGCAAGACAGTCTGCTATTTCATTGTCTGTTAGACCCTTATGTCCTGGAACCCATGTTATAGATAAATTATGTCTTTCTGCTATTTTCTTTAGATGCCATCTAGTATTTTTAATCAGGAGGTCTTCAGTTCTTTTTTCGTTCTGTAGAGCTTTTACTGCACTTTGTGAGTCTGTTAATAAAATTATGGAATTATTTTGTTTGGGGAGGAATTTGGCGAAGTACCAAATTGCTGTGAGTTCTGCAGTAAATATGGATGTGTCCGGAAGTATTTGTAGTTTTCTTTGAATATTATTTTCTAAGTTGATTATCGAAAACGCGGTTTTGTTTTTTTTAGAGCCATCTGTGGCCCATATTTCTTTATTTCTGTTTAATTGTTTAAATTCTATAAAGGATTGTCGAATCTCTTCATCAATTTTAGATGTTTGGAAGGTATGGTCCTGTATACTGCAATTGAAATTACCCTTTTTGTTTATCAAACGCAGATTTTCTTTACTGATCCAATTTTCTTTTAATTTAAACTGGTCAATCAAAGACATTATTTTTCTATATACAGTTTTTTCTTCTTTACCTGTTATCCATTTTCCCCAATTATCAATCGAGCTTCTGTAATTTTTATTTGTCTTATGATATTGCTTTAGGTGAAATTTTATTGCTTTAAATCTTGATCTTCTTTCAATGACGTCAATTTGTGTTGTTTCTCTTATTAAATCGTTCGGTGCAAAGGTGTTTACACCTAGAGCTTTCCTGATGCTCGTGTTTTCTATTACATTTGTGGTGTTGCAGTTTTTCTTTGTGTTATTTAATCGGATATGGCTGCCATAATCCACTTGGGAGATAATTGTGTGTTTGATTATTTGAAGAGAATTGCCCACTATTTTTTGTTATTACTATTATAATTTTTATTATAATTATGATTTTTAAACAAGTATACATGTATCGCATACTACGCTTACTTTTTTAACGAACTTATGAAGTAGATAAACGATAAGAACATACAATTAATGCCATTTCAAAGCAAAAATACTACGAAACTACTCTTGTTTAAAGTGATGACTGATTTAAGAGAAATACACCTTCTAATGAATGCAGTTTGTAAGAAACTTAAATCAAACACAATTCGTGGAGTAAGTACAACAAATAAGTATTTTAAGGCAGCATTGTGTAAGAAGGCTCGTCATAAAATAGTGAGTAAGCGTATACTTTGAGTTGAAGGAGCCTTACTGCAGCCCTAAAATAGCTATTTGCAGTGTTTTGTCCATGATTTGTCTTTATTAACATTATGGATTTTGTTCGTATTATAGCATTATGAATTTTTGATTTTTTTTATTTTTCATATATATTCAAGTAGAACAATTATGAGCATGGAATAATTGTGTCTAGTGCCACGTTTTAAAAAACTCATCTTGGTTTTAAAAAAATTGTATCAAGATCTATGTGTATCTTTCTTTTTGCATAAACCTGTAAATTACCGTTACTTAATTGTTTAAATAGCGTTTTATAATGTAAAAAACATTGAGACCGTATTCACTTAATTGTAAAGGACTTAAAAAAAACGAATTTGCCCATACGTTGATTCTAATTCATTTCGCTCTCAAAATTTATTTTCAGTTTTGTCCACAAAAATAAGTGCCTTGAATGTGATATTTCTCCAACATGTTTACGAAATTTCTCTGTCATTACGTGCCAATTATAAGTTTCGCTCTATGTAAGCTTCTCCCAACAAATGTGACTCCATATTTCTTACTCTATATGAGCAATAAAAAGCCAATCTTTCTTGTCCAATCAGATCTTTTATCGCGCTCTATTATTATGACGGTAATGAATCACGTCTGTTTCTAATCATCTGCTGCATGATATCCATTGAGCAATACGTTATTTTTACCTCTCACCATGCTACGCTACAACACAGCCTTGTGCTATTTATAAAAAGAAAATAAAACATTTGAGCTATTCGTGTGATGTGATTTTTGATTTGTTTTACATAAACGAGTATCCAGAAAAAAACCGCTGGACCATATTTTACCACATAAAAGCGTGTTTTAATCTTTTTTGACCAGCGGACCGGCAATACTTTTGAAAAAACTCCGTAGACCGGTGAAGTTTTTTTTTTCCTTTTTTGTAGAGAAAAACTTTCAACTTGCAGATTGTGAAAAATATTGAGATCCAGTGAGATTTTTGTTTTATTCCATTTCATTTAGTAATAAAAAAAAAAGTACTTGAATTCAAAAATGAGTAATAATTAAAATAAATATACGTAAGTAAATCAACACTTCAAAAAAAAAAAAAAAAAAAAAACATAAATACTGAAATTAGTCACAAAATTCAAAATGTCGTGCAGTGTGTTGATTATTATTATTATTGCTAGTATATTTCAGTAGGAAAAACTTTTTTGCTTGTCTGGAAGAAAATCTTTGAAGACCGTTTAACTGCGAACCGGTGGCAATGCAGCGATGGCGGTTAAAAATTATTGTCCTAGAAGAAAAGTCTAACCCGATCTTTTAATCCAAAAAGTGTTTTAGGTCAAAATTATTTTTATTTTTATTAGCAATATGGTACTGACTGTTGACGTTTCGGTAACGACTGTTGTCTCATAACTAAGTTTAATAAAACTTGGTTTTCATCTGGTGAACACCAAAAAAGCAATAGTGAAAGATAAGATTTTTCAAAAAAAAAACGAGGGGGAGGACAAGGTTTTCCTTTATCTTAATAAAAAAAAAATTCTGAAAACATACTACCAAAATGTTTTACGACATGATGGTAGATTAACAGTTCTGTATTCTTTTGAAATTTTCGGTGCAAAAACTCAAGCTCTAACCTACTGTTTAATATAGAAAGTTGAGTTTCCTCCATAGACTCTAATGCTAAATGCTTCCGAACTGTTCAACGAAGCTTGAAAAAATACAGCTCCAAAATATTCTTTGGTGTGTATCTTCTACATTATGCTAAAATTTGTTCGAGGAGGATTCGCCAGTTGGATCAAGAGTTATCAAGAATTCGATTTTTGCATAAGAATCTAACATTAAAACTTTTTAACGGTTCAAAACTGAACGAAGAAAGTTCAAATCGAAAAATGATACTAAGATTTTTTTGTAGAACTTATTTATTTTTTGTTGATTTTCGTTCAGAGTTTCTAATAATTTCCTTGCAAGAGATTAAGCTGAGTTTTATGCTCTCATATACTATTTTTTTTCCTTTTTCTTTTCAAAATTTCCTTTGCTCTTTGTTCATATTAGAAAAAACTAATAAATGTTATTTACGAGATATTAGCCTAAATTCATTCATATTGTAACGAGTCCTTCCACCTTCAACTTTCTTTAAATGAGCATTCCAATCTTGAGGAAGTAACTATAAATTTATTTACAAGTATGTACACTATTTACAATAGGAGCAGGAAACAATTGCTAAACATCCAGCAATTAGGTAGCAAACAGTACACTGTACTCTCAACAGTAACTCAGCACCACGTATCTAACGTGAACAGTAATTAAGCAATTACAAAAGCAAAACAACCATTCGCCCAAACGAATGAAAACGAGTCTCCAGAAATCAACATCTGAAAAGAACTAACTGACTGTGTTCAAGGCCAGCTATTTATACTCGAGAACGAAATTACGACAATATTCTAGCAAAATCCGGAGTGTTCGTTCATTCACAAACTTACATAATCCATTCAAAAATTCTAGTGATAAAAAGAAAAAACCACGCGAAAATGTCTTCATGCTTATCAAAGTCAGGGCAAGTGTAAAAACCACAAAGTGTTACGGGGCCGGTATACAAATGATAAAAGTGATATCTTCAGATACCCCTGCAACATGACGTCAGATAAAACCAAAACCAATGAAAATGATGCAAGGCAGGAAGAACAACAACTATTTACAAGATTTGTAACAATATCAATTTTTGCAATCAGTTTTTTTTTTCTTCTCCTTTCCTTATTTCAAGCAAAAGTAACCTGAAAAAAGGGTGAAAAACGCAGACTTAAATAATAAGTTTTACAATCTCCCTATGTATGTTTAATTCTTTTTCTTTTTTTTTTTAATTAACTCAGTTTTCTTTGGTATTATTATTATTGCTATTATTTTCAAACTAATTCGAAAAACAAATGATCTAAAACCAGGCCCGTCATTTAGGGGGGCAGGGGGGGTCAATTGCAAAACCCCCCTGACTTTGAGAAATCAATGTATTTACATATAAGTGGGCGTGGTTTTTTATGTTTTCCGATGACATTGCATTGTGTTTGGACCCTTTGTTCCCCCCCCCCTGGAAAAACTTGAAATAACGTCGCTGTCTAAAACCTATACATTTACAGAAACATTTTGTAAAAGAAACTATTGTCATGCTAATGCATTTTCTAGTTTGCTTTAGCAGTTAATTCAGTCGAAATTAGAAGCTATTGTTCCTGCAAAATGCATGACTTATTTGCTTTTAAAAATTTCTCTCAAAACTTCACGAGCGTTAAAAAGAAATTCTTAACAGTTAATTAATCCATTGTTGACCTTTAATTTCGAATAAAGAGGATAACATGCTGAAGTAGGATGTTTTCATGTGCTTCTCTTGGCGTAATTAATGAGAGAACCAGAGAGCGGAATTCTGGTAATTCTCGTAAATAATCAGTTTCTGCATACCAGATCAATCACGTATGCACATGGGAAAGGGCGAGCGCCATTTTGTTTTCCTTCACAAACGTGACGGAATAGTTTTAATATGATCTTTATCAAGAATGACATCGTTCACAATCTCAAGAAAAAAAGCTAAGTTTTCAAAGTTATTCCCAGCTTCCCAGTTTATGTTAATTGCTGATTTTATTTCTTCTTATAAAATGTCTTTTTAAATATTATATCGTAAGCAGAAAAAAAATTTAGTAAAAAAAGTATGTACCCTCTGGGGTTTATCGTAACTTTTAAGGGACGATTTTTCTTTCCTTAATAAAAAAATTATTTTGTGCATGATTTTTTTTTATTATTTTTTCTGTCCATTAGACACTGTTTGTAACCAGTATGCAAAATATCTTTGGGAAAAAAATGTCAGGCATTAATGGGTTAACATTTTTGCATCTGATCAATATTCTCTTAATTGTCTAAGATTGCAAATGCATATCAAGCATGTATTTTTAACATATATTTTTGATTTCTAAAAACGACATATGCCTTTCACAATTTAAAAAAAAAAAAGTTTGTTTGAATTGGACAATTCAAAAGTTATTCGAGGGAGACATATTGTTTGAATGGTCCAAAATTGAAATAAAAAATTTTCAAATCGAAAGTTCACATATGGGATGTCCTCGCTGAGATCTTTCGAACAAACAAAAAATTGTTTTAATTGAACTGCTCATTCAAAAATTATTAGGAGGAACAGGAACAGTTTGATTGAACTGTTCAAAGATGAACAAAAAGTTGTTCAAATACGGGAATGAGGGGTCCTCGTTGAGACCTTTCGAACATAAAAAGTTTGTTCAAATAGGAGTGTTCACTTCAAAATGTAAGGGGAGACAGGCTGTTTAAAGGGTTCAAAACCGAAAGAAAAAAAAAATTCAAATCGTAAGTTCAATAAGGTGTCCTTGGCGAGATCTGTCGAACAAAAAAAAAAAGTTTATTCAAATCGGACTGTTCATTCAAAAGTTAGGGGGAGGAGGACAGATAGACAGACAGATCGACTGACATTTCATTTTTCCCATTATAACCCATTAATGCCTGACATTTTTTTTCCAAAGATATTTTGTATACTGGTTACAAACTGTTTAATGGACAGGAAAAATAATTAAAAAAATATTATGTAAAAAATATTTTTTTATTAAGGAAAGAAATTTCGTATCTTAAAAGTTACGATAGACCCCAGAGGGTACATACTTTTTTTACTAAAATTTTTTTCTGCCTACGATATAATATTTAAAAAGACATTTTATAAGAAGAAATAAAATCAGCAACTAACATAAACTGGGAAGCTGGGAATAACTTTGAAAACTTAGCTTTTTTTCTTGAGATTGTGAACGATGTCATTTTTGATAAAGATCATATTAAAACTGCTACAGAACACACTTTACAATGCTATGTGCTGCAATCTGTTAATACCGAATTGAAACAATACCAAGGTACTAATTGAACACTATTATTTGGTTGAAATGCTCATTTTGGGGAAATTCAAACCCCTTTTTGGACCGTCCCTAAAAAGGGTAGCTAAGCATTAATGGGTTGAAACCCTAGTTTTTAACCCGTAATTTTTCGAAATTTATTTAGTTGCTTTATTTATTTTTGACCTTTTTTTTGGGGGGGGGGGGTCCTTCTGTTTCTTTTGGGGGCGGACTTAGCGATATTTTCGAGATGCATTGAGCCACTTTTAATGTTTTTTGTGTCTTTCTTTTACTTTAACGGGAAAGAAGGCTGAAAACGGTTTTAAATTGATGACTTAAAGTAAATTAACATAAGCTTGCTGTCTTCTCATTTTACCACTCCCTAATGAAAGTAACTAATGTAAAAATTACGACAATGTAAAAATAATACAAAATTGTAGCAAAAGACGATTTTATCTTTTAATTCAAAATTTTTGCTTTTTTTATTGTCTTCTGGAATTTTTACATATTTTTTCCTCATTTTCCCCCCTTTCTTTTTCACCTAAGAAAGTGCATTCCGAATGAAATTTCACTCAAAGCAACTGCTTTATGCATTATTGCATTAAATGAAACTAGGAGAGTTAACTTGACATGCTTTTTAAAGAAAGCACTAAATAGCTTCGTGTTTGCAAGATCCTGCATTATTTCCTTTCTGACCTTAGGATATCGATATTAAAAAACTTCACTGCGAAGTATGTTTTGTCTATTTCTGCATTGGAGGCACATCAAAACAACATTCCAATGTGTCTCGTAATCTGAAAGGGGACTCGTGCTGAAGTAATGTCCATTGCTTCGGCAAAACACATCCCACATATGCATCAAAATACTCGTATGTACAAAACTGAGAACAGCCGTAATAAGCAATAGCTGGCGGAAGAAATAGATTTTCTTCTTTTTTCCATTTCCAAACAATATTTGACTCTATTTCGAAAAGTTTCTAGTGAGACGGTTGGCAGTTTATTGTAAGAACTACAAAACCGCTAAATAAGTACTGAATGTTTTTTGTTATTTTAGTTACTTAACCCATTAATGCCTGACTTTTTTTTCCCCAAAGATATTTTGGACACTGGTTACAAACAGTGCTTAATAGACAGGAAAAATAATAAAAAAATATTATGTAAAAAATAATTTTTTTATT
Source organism: Uloborus plumipes (assembly GCA_038373865.1). Taxonomy (NCBI): domain Eukaryota; kingdom Metazoa; phylum Arthropoda; class Arachnida; order Araneae; family Uloboridae; genus Uloborus; species Uloborus plumipes. Next base: position 21,641 of record JAXGGA010003949.1, on the reverse strand, counting down.
AAGGAAAGAAATTTCGTATCTTAAAAGTTACGATAGACCCCAGAGGGTACATACTTTTTTTACTAAAATTTTTTTCTGCCTACGATATAATATTTAAAAAGACATTTTATAAGAAGAAATAAAATCAGCAACTAACATAAACTGGGAAGCTGGGAATAACTTTGAAAACTTAGCTTTTTTTCTTGAGATTGTGAACGATGTCATTTTTGATAAAGATCATATTAAAACTGCTACAGAACACACTTTACAATGGTTATGTGCTGCAATCTGTTAATAACGAATTGAAACAATACCAAGGTACTAATTGAACACTATTATTCGGTTGAAATGTTCATTTTGGGGAAATTCAGACCCTTTTTTGGACCGACCCTAAAAAGAGACGCTAGGCATTAATGGGTTATATATGTTCTGAAATTTGCTACATTTCAACAGGAATTCTTGTGTGATGGTTGTTTAAATACTTTTTGAAAATGTATCTCAAAAGACATTTTATCTTAACTCACATTTCGAAGTTAGATAATGGAAATTGATATATAAAACTACAAAATCGATGAGAAAGTCGGCGCATTTAATTTTAAACCAACTGTTTATTACTGATAATGGAGGTACTTCTTTCCATCAAAAGTACTACTTTTAGTCATTCATATTGATAGAATAAGCAAAAAAAAAAAAAAAGGAACAGGGGCCAGAATATACTTTCATTTTCTCAACAGATGATTTTTTTTTGTGTTTATTTATTTATTTTTTTCTTTCAGAAGTCCGATTCCCAAAACAAAGCGAGGTCTCGCATGACGTCACAAGTGGAAAAATTGTGGAGGAAAGTCAGGCCGACGTATCAGCTATTTTGAATCTCTTTCAACCCTAGCTCAATGAAAGATCATCCCTAACAATGAAAAATCTGACCCCAAATTGGCGTTTCGTCTATAAAGTAACCTTGTTTGGAGCGTTTTGTCCACTTGTGACGTCAGCAGATGAAAATGAAAGAGCGACTGAGCATCTTTTAAGATTATTTCTTAAGAAAGAAAATGAGTCAAAATTCAGAAAAAACGTATTTCGCACCATGTTTTCAACCGTACTCTTTCAGAAAAAATATTTTGAAAATTGGGAAAATTTCCCATTAAGCATTTGTAATAATGATTACTCTTTCAAATGCAATGTCAGTTTTATACGATACTCATCAATAACTGAAATATGTATGTAAGCTGCCTTGTTCTGCCTAAATATTAACTTTTTCAATCAAGTTTCTATTCTGAATAATTTTTTCTAGCAGTTTGCAAGTGTTAGTGAGATGGGTCTAAAGCTTTCTATTTTCAAAGAGTCCTTATTTGGTTTCTTAATGGGAATGACTTTTGTAGTCTTCCATAATTCTGGCACGTATCCTTTTTAGCCTACTTTCCCGTTAAAAATAAAAGAGACGAAAAAAGCATTAAAATTGGCTTAATGCATCTAAAAAATGTCGCCAAGTCCAAAAAATATCGCCAAGTAAAAAAATATCGCCAAGTAAAAAAAGTCAAAAAGAAACAAAAAAATGAAATAAATATCGAAAAATTAAAAATTTGAAAGTAGGGTATTGAGATGGGGAATTTGTGTGTCGGTCGGTCTGTCGGTCGGTCGGTCGGTCTGTCTGCCCCCCCCCTAATAACTTTTGAATGAACATTCCGATTTGAACAAAATTTTTTTTGTTGGAAAGATCTCGGCGAGTACAGCTCATTCCCATATTTGATTTTTCGATTTGAACAATTTTTGGTTCAACTTTGAACCGTTCAAACAACCTGCCTCGCGATACTAACTTTTTAATGAACAGTCCGATTTGAACAAACTTTTTTTTGTTCGAAAGATCTTTTCAAGGATACTTCATTCCCGTATTTACATTTCCGATTTGAACAATTTTTCGTTCAACATTGAACAGTTCAAGCAACCTTTCCCCACCTAATAACTTTTAAGTGAACCGTCCGAATTGAATAAACTTTTTTTTGTTCGAAAGATCTTATCAAGAATACTTCATTCCCGTTTTTAAATTTCCGATTTGAACAATTTTTCGTTCAACATTGAACCGTTCAAACAAGCTCTCACACCTAATAACTTTTGAATGAACAGTCCGATTTAAACAAACTTTTTTTTGTTCAAAAGATCTCGGCAAGGATGCTTCATTACCGTATTTAAATTTTCAATTTGAACATTTTTTTCGTTCAACATTGAACCGTTCAAACAACCTTTCCCCACCTAATAACTTTTAAGTGAACCGTCCGAATTGAATAAACTTTTTTTTGTTCGAAAGATCTCGGAGAGGCTCATTCCTATATTTTACTTTTCAATTTGAACCATTTTTCGTTCAATGATGAACCGTTCAGAAAAAATTTTAACATGAGCGCCTACGGGAAATTTAAATTGAATGTTGATTCTGAACTTCAAGGCGGATTTGCTTCAAACTAACTTTGTAAGAAAATGGTTTTGATAAATAATGTATTGTAAAGTACTTTTCTGAATAATCTTCTGTGAGGACTCTGATTCCGACTCCGACTCCGCAAACATGGCGGAAATGCAGGCTCAGAAAAAATGACTGACTGGGCAGACGATTTTTTGTTTATTTATTTATTTGTTTTGTTTAATTTATTATTATTATTTTTTTTTATCAGACGATTTTTTTTTTGTTAACAAAAATTTTTCATTCACGAGAGCATTTTATTCCTTATTTATATTTAACAACTGGCAACGGATTAAAAATGAAATTCAAGACATTTTATTAACGAACGAGTTTTTTTTCTTTCTTTGATAAAATGTGTTTTGAAGTTCTTTGTACTTTTATTTTATTTATTTATTTTTTTTTCTTTTGAAAACGATTGTGGAATTTTTCTACGGAAGAACTATAACAGTTACATTCTTTAAAAGGTGCGACAAAACTTTATTGACTCGTTTATTTACTTTTTACGTGTCTATTTTATCTGATGAGAGGGGTATATTTTGCTTTCAGAAATCAGCTTTAAGTGCTATAAAGATATGTTTGACATAATTTTTAGTTTCAGATAATCAAGAGAATATTGATCAGATGCTACAATGCCGATGTCGATGTACGGGAAAGTAGGCTCGTTTAGTTCTTGACAGAACTTCTTGTTTAATACTTCTGTTGAAAATGACAGCTAGCGTTTCAATGCAGGTGATTGGTATGGTTTTAGTGTTCTCACCGAGATTCCATATGGGCCTGGTGATTTATTTTTTGTGTTTTTTATAGCGTCTAAAATTTCCTGAGTATCTATATCGTATGAAAGGTTAGTGAACTCATAGGGGGGAATTGAGTTTATATTGATAAATGTGCTCTCCTCATTATTTTTATATGTGAAGTGATTGACAAAGAGGTCAACTTGTTCTTTTTGATTCATTCTTTTTTCCCCTCATTTTTTTAGCAGCTTCTTTCGTAGTTATGGATTTTATTTTATTGAAGTAAAAGAATAAGCTTTTTGAGTTGTTAATATCATATTTTTTTCCCAATATTCTCTTTGAATTTTTTTAATAACTTTTTTGAAGATTGCATTTGTTTTGTTGCAATATATCCAGACTTCTTATTTTCGAGTTCTTTTTGCCTGTTTTCTACTTTTATCTCTTTTTTTTTTTTTTTTCTTTTTGCACATTGTAAATTCCACCACTCATTTCTGTAGCTTATTTTATATTCAACCGTTTTAGACGCTGATGTAATCATTTTTTTAATTGTATTAGATTTTGAGGTTATCATCCATCATCTTGTTTATAGAATGGTCTTGATAGTTTTCGTAAATTATATTCTTTATATCAGGATTGTGTATTAATTCTTTTGTGACTAACTCCCAATTTGTATAGCTCTATTTTTTTGTTGGTGCTTTTAATATATATATTGCTTTTTAGTAGGATTAGATAATGATCGCTGACTTCATTTTCTTTGATTCTGGACCATGTAAAATTTGCTGCTGGGTCATTCCACGTCAAGTGATCCAAAATCTGAGAAAAATTTTACCTTACATTTTTGTATTTCTTTCTAATTTGGCTCATCAATTGTACCCTTTGAGGTAATCAAAAGTCTCAATTTTTAGATTTTTATCTCTATTATTTTTTGATTTATGAGACTTTGAACTTTGGAAAAACCCTCGTTTTTCCATGGATAAGAGAACATAAAAGGGAGCATAACTCGGCACCAAATATAGATAGAACGATTTGGTAAATGGCATTTTAAAGTACGTTAGTTGCCGCTTAATTTGATATGCAACATGACTAATTTGATAAAAAATTTCTTTTTCAAAAAATGAAATTTAAATTTCAAATTTAAATTTCTCAAAAAACATATAATGAATTTTTTTTCAAAAAATTCTCAAAAATTCTTGTGTATTTTATCTATGTTTGTACAAATTTTTAGATTGGGATCTCAATGGGATCATATTTTTTTGAATTTTTGAATAAAACTGTATAGGAAAAAAATGATACTTTTTAGATTCTATTTATTTAAATACTAAGTTATCTTGCTTGTGATGGTCTAAAAAGTAGTAAATAAACATGAATATGTTTAAAGTGAGCTGGCATGAGCTTATAGATTTGTCAGGTTCATCCCCCCCTCCCTCCCCCGCACAACCACTCTTTTTTTTTTTCAAAACTGTTCAAAATGTTTTTAAAAAAAAACTCTTTGATACAAAATGAATAGTAAACTTATTTAAAGTTGGTAAATGGGTTCCCTTATAACTAGACGAAGTATCCCCCTCCCCACCCAAATATACCATTCACACTATACTAATATGACGTCAAGCCTCGGGATTGAATTGAGGATTATTTTCATCCTAGGTATATATATTGTTTTGCAGACGAAGTGTTTCTTTTCGATCCGAACTTCAAAGTGTACTTCCATTCAATATCTGAAATTTAACTTTATGATTCATTTCATCTCCTACCCCAGCACAAATCTTCAATTTTGAAGGGAGAAAATAAATGGGTCGCCCCAAGATCATAGCAAACAGAAAATAGCCCTGTTTCTCCTTGTTCTCATCGTTTTTTCTATTCTTTTCGCACAAAACTGATAATAAATCAAAATATCAGATCATATGTCTGTGTCCCCATAACTATCTTCCCACATTATCTAGTGTGCAGCTGTTATTTAATTTTCAGCAAGATATATCTATATACTTATATTAAACAAACACTGCTTTTTTGATCATAACCTCTCATGTTGTTTAACTTCTGTACAGATTGCTCCTCCCCTTTTCCTACCTTCCCGCTCCAAACTTTTATTTTTTTATCATCCCGTCTAACCCCATTTCAAAGCCTTAGTCTCTACTGATGTCTGGTAGTGTTTCAGTTTGTTCTGTTTGTTACTCTTTCCTATTAGCTCATGAGCTTTGTCCAATAAGAGAAAGGAAAGGCAGTGATGGGGACTGACATATAACCTAATACTTTGATTTCTTTTCAGTTTTGTGTGAAAATAATGGGAAAACATTATGAGAACAAGGTGAAACAGTGCTATTTTGCTGTTTGCTATGATCTTGGGGCGAACCGTTTCTTTTCTTCCTCCAAAATTGAAGATTGGTGCTGGGGGAGGGGATGAAATGAATCATAAGTTTAAATTCAGATATTGAATGGAAGTACACTTTGTGAAGGTCGGATTGAAAAAAGAAACACTTCGTCTGAAAAACAATATATACCTAGGGGGAAAATAATTCTCAAATCAATCCCCAGGTGAGACGTCATATTAGTGTAGCGTTAATGGTATATTTGGGTGGGGGAAGGGTTTTGCTTTGCCTTGTTGTAAGGAAACCCATTTACCAACTTTAAATAAGTTTACTGTTCATTTTGTATCAAAAAGGTTTTTTTTTTAGCATTTGAAACAGTTTGGGGGGAAAAATGGTTGGGTCGGGAAGGAAGGGAGGGGGAGCTGACCAATTTACAAGTTAATGCTAGCTCACTTACCTAGAGTAAAAATAATAGTCAATTCAATCCCCAGGTTAGATGTCATAATAGTACAGCGTTAATGGTATATTTGGGTGGAGGAGGGGATACTTCGTCTAGTTATAAGGAAACCCATTTACCAACTTTAAATAAGTTTACTATTCATTTTGTATCAAAGAGTTTTTTTAACATTTTGAACAGTTTTGAATTAAAAAAGAGTGGTTGTGCGGGGGAGGAAGGGGTGAGGGGGTGAACCTGACAAATCTATAAGCTCATGCCAGCTCACTTTAAACATATTTATGTTTGTTTACTACTTTTTAGACCATTACAAGCAAGATAACTTAGTATTTAAATAAATAGAATCTAAAAAAATATTATTTTTTTCCTATACAGTTTTAGTCAAAAATTCAAAAAAATATGATCCCATCGAGATCCCAATCTAAAAATTTGTACAAACATAGATAAAATACACAAAAATTTTTGTGAATTTTTTGAAAAAAATTCATTATATGTTTTTTGAGAAATTTACATTTGAAATTTAAATTTCATTTTTTGAAAAATAAATTTTTTACCAAATTAGTCATGTTGCATATCAAATTAAGCGGCAACTAACGTACTTTAAAATGCCATTTATTACATCGTTCTATCTATATTTGGTGCCGAGTTATGCTCCCTTTTATGTTCCCTTATCCATGGAAAAACGAGGGTTTTTCCAAAGTTCAAAGTCTCATAAATGAAAAAATAATAGAGATAAAAATCTAAAAATTGAGACTTTTGATTACCTCAAGGGGTACAACTGATGAGCCAAATTTGAAATAAATACAAAAATGTAAGGTAAAAAACGTTGGATCACTTGACATGGAATGACCCTGCTATTGTTTGATAAATAAATATAAGGTCAAGGACTCCATCGTCTATTCCTTTATTTATTCTGGTTTGAATTTTACTATTAATTAAAATCATGTTTGAATTGTTAGGCCAGTTAGATAATACCCAACCACTTGAGTTAGTGATTCTGTCTCCAAAAGTGGTACTTCTTGCATTAAAGTCTCCCGTATAAATGGGATTTGTGAGATCCAGATTATTTAGCTCTTCGAGTGCCTGTATGTTAAAAATATAATGAGGTAGATAACAGTTTATAATATCTGTAATTTTATTATCTATTTGAATTCTTGTAATCAGGGTTTCGAAGCACGGGACGTTACTGTTTACACAGATGAACGGATAGTTATCTTTAACGTATGTACAGACCACCCCCCTTTGTGAGAAAAGGCGCGTTCTTTTGAGTATTTTATATAACCTCTCAGGGTTGGGTATTTTTGAGTCCGAAATCCATGTTTCTTGAATACAAATTATTATCGGAGAAATCCAGGCAATTGAAAATTTAAGAAAATCTAGATTTGCATTCATCCCTCGAATATTCCAACTTATAAGAAAGTTCGCCATAATACCAAGAGAAGAAAAAAAAATTAACAAGTGTCAGTGATATCTTCCTCGTCCTACAACAGAATATATGATTCTGGAAGAGGATTGATACTAAAAGGGCTATCTTCTGGCAAATATTGCCAATTTACCAGGTTCTTTAGTTGGAATAATTCTATTTTTAGTTTCTCAATTTCAAGGATTTTTAAATTACAGTTATCGCATCATTGTGTGCATGGTTGCATTTTCGATATCATCAAATCCTTTAAGTTTTTTAATTCTTCCTTCAAACTGTTGATTTGTTGGTCTTTAATCTCCTGTTTGATTTTCAAGTCTTTAATTATTTCTAAGATATTGCTATTCTATCTTATTTGTGTCAACTTTAGAGGGAGGGGTATCTGATTTGCTAGCTATATTGGCCCAGGTTTTGCTTTGACTCAGGAATTGCTTGATAATTTTCTCCTGAATTTTTATCTTATATATTGGGCAATTTCTATCTGTTGTTGCAAGGTGATTTTCTCCACATCGTAGGCATTTTGGTGTTTTATCACAGATGTCGTGGTCCCCACCACACACTTTACATTTCGTTTTTGATCTGCAGTTAATTTTTTGGTGTCCTATTCCTAAGGAGTTGTAGCAAATCTTTGGCTTTTCTATATAGTTTTGGGTTCTAAATATTAATCTTCATATTTTGTATGAATGTCGCTCTACTTTTCCCATTTCGTTAACCAATATGACTGGAATGGGATCTTCCAAACCCTTTTTATTAAATCTTAAGATTTCCGCCACTTTTATGTCTTCTTTCTGTAAAGCATTGGCAATGGAGTCCAATGAAATCTCTATGTCTATTCTTAACTATAAATTTACTGCAGATAGTTTCTTCAACTAGTCGTACATTTACTTCCGTGTTAATTATGGATTTTAATTTCGCAACTTTAATAACTGTATTGATTGAGGAGGTAGTAATTATTAGGTTATTTTTATTTGTCAAATGTGTTTCATCTTCTTTTACTGTTATTTTGTCTAATTCATCGTTTAAATCCTTTGTTTTATTTGAGGGAGTTTTATCTGCCAGCCCTGAAATTATTATTTTGACATTTTTGCAGTCTGTTTTTAAAGTATATTTTGCTTTTTCAGGAATGTTGATACTCGATTCATAAACCTTCTCGTCTTTTTCACGCTCTTTGTCTTTATTAACTTTATCAGACTGCTGTGCTTATTAAGTTTAATTGAACATTTTATTGCATGAGATGAGTGGATAATACAAACAGAATACACAGATACAAAACGCACGCGACAGATACAACACAAAATCCAAAAGTGATATCACACAAGTGATGCCAAATGATTTCACAAAAACATCTAACATAGTGTTGCCATACAACATAACTTCAAAATTATATTCAACACCTCCCCTCGATTTTAAGTTTCTCCTTTTTTAAGAAATGATAAATCGACAAATTTTAAAGCAAAATAAAAATTTACACAATTATGCAGAGAAAACTTAATTTTTAAACATGTGGTGAGTATGGCACAGTTGCATCCACTGTTATTCCCCTTTTCTTCAGCCAATTTTGTAGATGTCCATTTATATATTCTCCTCCGTTGTCACATCTCAATGTAGCGACTTTAGTGTTGTGCAAGGCTTCTACTTGACAGATGTATTCTTGCACAAGATCAGATACTTCAAATTTGTTTTTTAACAACTTTACCATGCAAAATGTGTATAATCATTTAAAAAGGTAATAAAATACTTGTTTCCATCCCATGTTTCAGGATCTATTATCCCGCATATGTCAGTGTGTACAATTTCCAACACGCGATCAGCTCTTCTTCGAACACTTGAAAATGGTTGTCTTACTTGCTTGGCTTTTACACATACTTCACATGTTTTTTCTAATTTACATTCCCTGTCTTCAATATCAATGCCATTACTTATTCTTGTTAATTTTCTTAAATTATCAATTCCAATGTGTCCCATTTTTCGGTGCCATTCAAAAATTGTATCCTCTGCAAGAAATATGTTTTCTTTGTTGCTTTCGATTACAGTAACTTCATAAAGTCCACTTTTGTTTTTATGCCCCTCTAGAATTGTAGATCCATTTTTCGAAATTTTTACAACATCGGAATCAAAGATAACTTTTCCCCCTTTATCTGTGATAGCACTAACTGACAACAAATTCTTCGACAACTCAGGTACAAGCAAAACATTTTTCAAAGAGCAATTTTTACTTTCAATACTGCCAATACCAATGGACTCCATTTTGTTATTTTTATCTGCAATACCAATATCAATTTTACTCTTTTTTACTTCTTTTAAAATATCATTAACCATATGACTAGATGCTCCACTGTCCACAACAAAAGTAAGTTTCGCTTCATTTTCATTTCTGCTATCAGCATAAAATGACAATTTATTTGCTTTTTCCTCATTTGATTTTTTGTTTCTGAAAAAACAATCTTTCTCAACATGATTATTTTTCTTACAAATTTTGCAGAACATTTTTCCTTGACAATCTTTTGCCAAATGCTTATCACTGTTGCATTTGAAACAATTCTTGACTGAAGTTTTGTTTTTATTTTTGGAGCACTCAAAAGCCTTGTGACCGGCTTTCTTGCATGAAAAACAAATAATTTTACTTTTATTTGCAAGAAATGACACATTTTCAGGAATTTCATTTTGTTGCCTTGTTCTACTTTCTTCTGTTCAAAGTTCTGTCAGTTTTAGCAGTGGATTCCCATGCAGAAACAAAGTGCCGATATTCTGATGGCAAAATATTTAACACTTTACTAATTAGCATTTCCTCCGTGATATTAAAGTTCAAATTATTCAATTTGAAACGTAAATTTTCGATAGATGCGATATTTTCATTTACAGAAACTTGTTTACTAAACTTAAAATTGAAGAAATCTTGCATTAGATTATTCTTTAAATTTTCATTTTCTTGAGAAAATATGGCCTTCAATTTATCATACATTTCTGTCTCTTCGATTTCGTTTTTACTGATATCCATATTCGTTTTTACGATACGCACATTAATTTCAAAATACAAATTACCAACTAACAGTTCCTTATAACTGAACTCAAATTCGTATTTTAGAATGTTCCACTCACCTCATACGTCATTTTAATTCCAACTCAGCATTTTCGTTTTCACTCGTATCGAAATCACGAACTCAGAGTTTTTACTTTTTTTTTAGGCGAAACGAATGCGCTTTCTTTTTCTTTTACTTCAGCTTTTATTTTTACTTTACAGAGCAGCTGGGAACATAACCTATTAAGTTTAATTGAACATTTTATTGCATGAGATGAGTGGATAATAGTGCTTTCCGTTTGGCCATTAGTATAAGTAAACAAAAGGTACATACCACAGGCTTTTGGAGAAGTCATTGCTTTGTGACCAAAACAAGAAAATTCTTCAATTACTTCCGTATTGGAGAAGAAAATGAAATAATTATATATTTCACACACTTTCATAAACACCGCGCAGAATAGATTTCTGCAAAATCACTAAGGGGCCACGTGGGCCCAGAGGTAGAGTACTCTCCTCGTAAGCAAGTGGTCGCGGGTTCGAATCCCGCCCTGCCCATGGATGTTATTTCATCCTCTCTGTGCCGTAAATCTGTGTTTGTCAGGAGGCAAAGCGCATAGTACGCAGTCCTCATGTATGTTGAAGCTGATGGCTTCTGAAAAAAAAACAAGAAAAAAAAAACATTGGATTATGATGTACGTTATGTTAGGGTATGCTACTAGCTTTAGAATTTTTTTATTTTAATGTAATTCGGCGCCACGCGTCAGCTGACCTTCCGCGCACTGACCTGAAACAAGTTTTTTCTTTTTAACTTCCTTTCAGCCGGATTAACCGGTTGCTCTATTCGAACATACCCATTTTTTCACTCCAAGTACCTTTCACTCATTGTCAGAAGGGGAGAAACCACAACGCTGCATGTATACTCAACTGAATTTTTTAGCATGAGCGTCGAATGTAATATAATGGAATATAAATGTCATCGTCGAACTAAATTTCTGATTTGTATATAGTGATAATTTACATGTAATTATGGAAGACACAGCTAGTACAACAACTTCAATAGACGACAAAACTGATGATTATGGTGACTCAGTTACTCGAGATGCCCTAGCTGATGGTTTAATGGAGCTTCTAAGGCCATCAGTTGAACAGTTGGATGATCATGTCAAACTTACGTTGTGAGTTCGATATTTTTATTTAAAATTGCTCTTTGTTGTAAAATTTAGCAAAAAGTTTAAAAGTATGACCAGCTAGAAACTTTAATTTTATTAATTTTAAGCTGTCAAAAAATTCTTTTAAGTTAGAACAGTGTTTCCCAAGATGGAATGTACGCCCCACCGCCAAGAAATATTTTGTTTGTATTAGGGAGCAACTGTAGCCTGAGTTTTTAATTTTTTTTGCCTTTCAGTAATTTCCTTTTTATATTACTAAGACTAACTAATATGTTATATTATTTTTTCACTGCAGTCGTATTTCTGGGCAACAAACTGATTATTATTATTAAATTGATTGGAAATCAATTGAACCTTGATGCATTGAAATTAAAAATGTATCATTTTTATTGTGTAACGAAATGTGCTATGTTTGATGAACAATAGGGCTTGTTGGAGTGTTAATCGTTATTGCAGGAATGTACTATTTATTTAAAAATTGTCCTGTGATTTTGGATTGCTCTCATCTGGGTGACCCGATGGAATTTAATTTTTCAAAAGCATACAAGAAAAGAATTTCATATCTCTAGAAAATGTACATTTAAAAGCCTGGTTAAGCAGACTTACTAAATAACCTTTGCTACAAATATTTCAGCCGTTTGTTACTTTTATTATGCAATCAAACATTTATAAACAATTTTAAAATGACATTTAAAAATCTGTATTTTGTTATTGATGCATGTTTTTAATATTAATGATGCTTTACAAGAATAATGTATTGAGCTTTTCCCATAATATACTTTAATCATACCGGAGAAATCAATAGAAATAAAATCATTTTTATCATTATTTTTAGGATGAGCCAAAAGGAGCTTCGTCAACAGATTGAAAGTTTATCTGAAGGTATTTGTTGCATTTTATTTTTCTTCACATATATATTTCCTTTATCCTTATTTGATTGAGCATATATTTATTTTATGTACTACAGATATATTAAAAAGAGCTTTTTATTATTTTTTTCCATGTGCTAATAAAAGTACGGTGTCACAATAAAGAAACTAAATACATTAAATTTGTTTAAGCCAGGAAGAGTATTGCCCCCCCCCCCCCCCCCGGCCTGTTTTGGAGCTACTATTTGTAACTTTTCTGACAATTGTGAATAGTTGTAAGTTTTATAAATGACATTCTTGTCTTCAAGGTCTTGTAATTAAGTTTTTCTTATACTTATCTAGTCTGCTTTTCTAATGTCAAACTTTTACCCGTAGCAGACATTTATTAAATTTGATTGCTGTTCACAGAAGCATATTGGTGACTGACAGCTCTTTGAAACCTTCCCAAAACATCTTTATTCATCCAATTTTGGCTGAATTTTAAGCAAATTCTGGAGACATAACTGCAACAGTGTAATTTTTTAGTGTTCCTTTTCATTAGATGTTTGTATATCGTATGCTAACCATATTTCATTATAAAGCAGTGAGTAACCGCCCCTAAGCTAAGGCTAAGCCAAGGGCTTGGCCCCTAAGCCAAGGGCTAAGGCAGGAAATTTATGTTTATGTACGTATTCTAATTTCATATTAGCTACCAGTTTTTTCAGCTCTCTTTGCTCTATAAGAGGATTTTTGCTTTCAACTCATTTACTTTCGTATTCCATGCTGATGAGGGCATAATAAGCCTGAAACTGCATTCCATGGATCGAAATGAACGAGTTGGCGGTGTTTTGCACATATTTCATTGTTTGGCAGGCAAACTGAGAATTCTCTCCTCGCCAAAATTGAGGTTCTCAGCGGCCCTGATTGATTTACTAATTTTATGCCAATATAAATCATTTAAGATAGAGCTTTTTTTATTTATTTGTTTATTACATTTCTTTCGTGAGTGTGTAAACGGAATCTATTCTAATCTCCATGATAGAGGTAAAAAGTTTGTTCAGATCCATTACCTAAATAGATGCTGTATATGGACAAACAAACCAGTTACAGATGAATCAATTACTCTTTTGTTTTATGTTAAAATCTCAAACTTTTTTTTTTTTCGAAATTCTTTCTTTTATTTCTAGACACCATTTAGCCAGGGTTCAAAACTCTTCCAATACTCTTTCCTTTAGGTTTTTTTTTTTTTTTTTTTTTTTGAAGGGTTCTTCAAAATCCTGCATTTTAGAGTGCAAACTCCTTCAAAACTCTTTTGTTTTGCTTTAAGACTACATTAATATTCTCTATGATAGTCAGTCAAAACATATCAATTTTCTTGCTTTTCTAATCAAAGAAATATTATTTCTAACTTTCCACATTGTAATCAAAGTAGTGATTTACCACAAAAACCTTTGACTAAATTTCTGAAATCAGACTTATATTGTCTCCTCAGAAACCACCCCAACTGGATGAAAATGGTGGTCCATGAAAACCACTTAAAGTGGTTTTGTTTTGGTTATACTGAGGCTAAAGATAGAGGCGTACCTAGTAGCACTTTGGCCGAGTACTGAGTACTCTGCCTTGCACTACTCAGCCAAGTACCGAGTTATTGAGCACTCGGTATGACACTTGTTGCACCGCAGTTTAAAATTTAATTATCAAAATATTTTCCTAGCATGTTTTACTTTAAATTTTTTTCTTAAGTATTGCTTGACCCAAATAGTCAAAACCTTTTTCTTCCGATTATAAAAATGACTTACTTTTGCTCCTGTGAGTATTGTTATCACTGTACCAAGGACATGAATCTGCAAAATGGTGGTTTAAAAAATTTGTTATGTAAGTTTTTTAAATGATTCAAAATCAATTGGAATATGATTTAAAAGTTTCTTATTATCAGTCTATGAATATTCGTCTTGGGGATCACATTGAATTGTTCCTTTTCAAAGGTGAATTTAACACATTAAAATGTGATAAGGAAAAGATAGTTACACACAAATGCTCATTGATGAATTTGCAACGTAGAAATAACATAGGCAATAGCTAACTTTTACTATGAATTGATTTTATAAGTGGAGATTTTTTTTTTTCTTTTTTGATTCATACAAAAAGCACAGTTGTATTTTGTGATTAAAGCAATTGTAAATTTCTCAAAAATTTCATTATCATGAAAAATATTCAGTTTTTACAACTACTCGACATTGGCTGAGTACCGAGTACTTGGTAAATTGGCTGAGTAGTCCGAGTACCAAATTTTTACTTAGTACTTGGTACACTACTAGCTAAAATGCGCTGTTCACAACATTAGCTGATTAGAACTTTAACTAGCCTTTGAAAGCTGCATTCGAACTATTATTTTTGGCTCCCTTTTTGAACCTTTTTCTGCTCAAGGAATCTTTTTTGATTGTCAGTTGGCAAAAAACTTTCTGCCTGTTTTTAATGCCCTCAACAGTCAAAAATGTCCTCAACTTGCTAAATACTGAGTCTTTGATGGTTCTCTTGTTTGGGCTAAGATATTCTATGTCTCCTTCTTAAGCTGTTTCACCTCACCAAACTCCTAGTGGTAAAAGGGAGTTCGCCTAACTATTAGCTGAAATGATAAAAAATACTCAAGTAGATGTACCATTCAAAGTGATTGTGTTAAAAAAATGATTTGGAAACAGTAATTTCAAAATGGTGAAAGTTGTCCTTCAAAATCTCACTTTTCTCATTCAAAACTCCTTTATTTTTGTTTCTAAAATTGAGTACAAACCCTGTAGCCATTTTATATTTGACATTTTGAGCACTTTAACTTTTATTATTTAAATCTTTCTTTTTCAGAACTGAGACAAATATCTGAAACCTACAGTTCCATGTTTGACCTTGATATGTATGTCAAGAAATTGATGAATGCGAAAAGAAGAGTGATGCTTGTGAATAATATCCTTCAAAACGCTCAGGTAAATTAAATGCCTATCTATTGTAAAGCATGAAAAAGGCAGTGATGGCCTAATTGGTTGGGAATCAGACTCGTAAAAAGAGGGGCCCGTGTTCAATCCCATCCAATTGAAGATTCACTGTGTTCACCGATGGTAACAGGGCATATTAAATATGTTCATGGTCATGAATTCTCCAAGTTCTCATTCTAAATCAATACCTCTGAGGGTGCTGGAACAGGGATTGCTCGGTTCCTGGTTCTGGATTAAAAAAAACAGTGCTCTTCAGGGGCCCATTCAACCGGTTAAACCACATGTAGTGGTAGGTACAGGGTATCCTGGAGTGTGCATATCATGAGAAATAATTGCATCAAATGTGTATTATCTGGATTTATGAGCATAACGAATAACTTTAAACTTTTTTTCAATTGCTTTTTCAATTTTTCATTTAGAATTTTCACTTAAAATGAAAATAAATATCAAATAGTCCTTTTCAAATCCTAATTCTATTAAGTAATGCAGTAATCTGTACGCTTTAAGGATTCAGTATTCAAATTTTTACTATAATATTCATTGTTGTATAAATGCAGTAAAACTTCGCTGTCATCAGTGCATCAATTATATTATTTCTTTTCAAAGCTTTGAAAAAAATTCTGCAATGAATTTATTTCTTTTATAATTCTGAATTTTTCCCCAGAAAAAGCAAAGTTATTTTTTATCTGTACAGATCGGTATTTTTTCTTCCCTTCTGGCACAAAATGCTTTCTCCTAAATGAAAATGTCTTGCTAGGCTAGACTTCAAAGTTATAATTTCTTGTCCTGAACAAAGAAAGCAGACACGTGCCATGAACGAACGGCCAGGGTAGGCAGATGAGATAATTTGTGGAATAATAATACATACGTTGAAAAAAAGCATATGCTGTTAACCGTAATAAAACAGTATGAATATGAATGTAGTCCCTGTATGTATTTACGTAGTCCCTAGTATAATCATATGTAAAAATATTTTCATCTAATTCTATAGAAAATCCATTCATCTTTCTTTCATGGTGGGGAAAATATCTGTGACTTTTATAAAAATTGAAAGTGGGGTCTTGTTTCTTTTTTTTTTACTTTCTTTTTCTATGGATATGATTACAAGAAAGAAAGGTTGTTAATTTGTCATTCTGTTCCTTTTTTTGCTCTTACTTCTTTTTACGGCCGAAAATATTCACTGTGACAAAAAATTGTGGCTGGTATAGTCAAAATTAACTGCAACAACAACATCAGTTTCTGGAAACAGTTGGCTCAGTTCACTTCTCAAAAATAAAATCAAGTACATTTTTTATACATTTGTTAAAAAAACGTGTTCCCATAAATATCTACAAATCTGCAATCCGTCTTATGATGTCATAAAGTTCAAAGTTTTCTAGGCTGCTGAATGCATCCTTATCAACTCTAAAAGCTAATTTTTAAAATTGACTTCCATATAATGATGATATGAATTTTTCAATATTTTGTAGCTCTACTTCGTAAGTCTTTTTTTTTTTCAAAAAGTTTAAACAGAACAACTATCCTGAGGTTTCAACTTAAACATGGGAAACAATATGACAAAGGAAAAAACAAAGCATTTGAAAATTACGGAAACATTTCATAGAAAACAAACAACCATATAAAAAACGAATCAATATGCCAAAACCATTGAGAATTTTGCTACGCTCATCGCCCTTCACATAACGTCCAAATTGCAGCGGAGAATCAAAGAGACCGGCAGAGAAAGAGTGTAACTTTCGAGCTGATCTTCGTCGGCTATGCCAGATAGGCTGATTTTATTCTGCCTTCAAGGTCGCTTTGGCTAACGCGAAGAGGGGGAAAAGTGCGTGACGGAGGTGTTTCGCATGCTATGCATTGCATAGATACGGAGGTTGAAAAGCAGCGTGGGTCGCTGCTTTTCAAGTGTACCAAAATGAAAAAATTTCATTTTTTTTCTTCTTTTCTATTATTGCTGTGTAAAACCGAAATATTTTTTTCTAATCAAGGCATTAAATGTCATTGAATGAAGTGGTGAGGTTGGTCTGTTTTCTTCATGGGTAGGCACTGCCTACCTTACCTACCCAGACGGCACGTCCCTGAAAGAAAGGTACAGTACATGCAGTATACCCAAGGTACTTGCTTGCTACTAAACAAATGATACATTTGAATAAAACTATTTTGCAGCATTTAAAAATGCAAAAAAGCATGATTAAAAGGGCAAAAATGTTTCAAAGGCAATAGCCCCCTTCATCAGTGCCTAGCACATGAGCGGAATAACAATGGATTGAGAGAGTTTAAATATAAAAGAAACAAGAGCTAGACCAATTAGCCATGTAGAGATACTGTTGGCCCCACTTTAACAAATACTGTCGGTTACAAGAAATTGTATTCGATTGAGCGGAGTATTTGTTTAAGCAGGGACTTTTAACATTGCATCTATGGATAAGGAAATATTCGGTTCCGGGATATATTATTCATATAAGCCGGGTATTCGTTTATCCGTTCCCGGATTAAGCGGGGCCGTTAGTATTAGAAAGTGTAAATTTGAAACCATCAAGTAAAATCGGAGAGATGTGCGGAACTGGAAAAGATTCGTTATAAATATGTTTTGAATTCTTATGAACATAAAATGTGCCCCACCTAGAAATCCAATTCCCCCACAATCAAAGGTTTACAAATTATCTTTGCTTCAAAAAAAGATAATTATGACCTGTCTCCCAACAATGTTTTGCAGTTTAAGATTTAAAAAATTCCTGCTTTTTAACATAATGTTCATTATTTTAGCCTAAGTTTCAGAGCTTACTTGGTCTGTCCCATGTATCTAATTTGACATTGACAGTTTATGTAATAGATATCTCACTCATTGAATGGTTGGATGGGGTCCAACCATTTGATCAGTGCCCCAAACCAAAACAATGCCCCGAAAGCATGTTCTGTTTTTCATCTAATTAAAATTGGGATATTAAAAGCATTTTTTACTTTCAGGAAAGGTTAAATCGACTGCATCAGAGTATCGCCAGAGAAACAGCTAAACGAAAAGCCCTGCTTGAGACGAGCCCTACGGCAACTCAGCCTTCAATTTCAAGCCCTTGAGCACAATGTAAATATTCTGTAATTTTGATTTGTTTTGAGATCATATTTCTTATTTTTTGAAGATGTGTTTATTACTAATTAGCATTTCATTATTGTGTTTTGGAAGTTGTAAATAGATCTAACTAGATGCACTGTGTAAATTATGAAAGAAAAGCAATTGTAAAAGTGCAAGTTTTAAGAAAAAGATTGAAAATGTCAATGAAATTAGATCTAATTTGCTAGTAATTTGATTAGATACCAGGGTTGTGCAATTACTAGGAAAACAATCTTTTAAGATTCCTGAAGGGAACTGACTCTTATTCAGACTCCTGAGTAATAGATGTTGCAGGAAGAAAATGAAATCATTAAGACGTGATTGTTTTATATTTTTTCATGTTTTTTTTTAATGCAACAAGTATAAAAATTCAGTGTTCAGATAATGACTCAATGAAGCCTCGAAATGCACTGGATTACATAAAAGCCAAGGGGTGAAAAAAAACTCTCTCCAATGACAAACTTTTTTACTTGCAATATGCAAAAATTCTGAATGAATACATAAAGTTTTTATTTTAAAATACAAATTCAATGTATGTCATCAAATACATATGTAAAAAAAATACTTTTTATATTTATAATACATCATTAAATTAAAAATTAATTAAATATTTATCAATGTATGAGTAATATTTATAAGTACCTTAATAGAATTTCACAGCCCTGTTAGAAATATGCTAAAGTAATAACAAACTGTGCCTGAAATTAAAACCTTTTGAACTTTGAAGGACAATTATAGCAAACCTTTATCATAACTCTTTTATTTATTTATTTATTTAAAAAGAAAAATAGCCCAATACAAGATACCAATCATTTACTTAACAGGTTTTTTTTTAAGATGCTGATTTTTAACCTCATATTAATTAGACAGTCCATAGAGTTAATAGTTACATGGATAAGGTGATTTTTATTTATCATTTTCAAGCATGTAAGAAAGAGGTTCAATTATCCTTCCTTTATGCATGTGAAATGATTGACACTATTGTTTTTCGATTTATGGTTAGTATAAAGTGGAGGGACAAGGCCTTTTTAGTTTTTGAAGTGAGGGGCAATTGCTTTTCTTGCTCCCTCCTATGAGCCGCCTATGTGTTCTAACAGTAAATACTTAATACAATTTAATAATTTTATGTGATATAATGATGCTTAGAAATGGTTGTAACACCTTAAGTGTTATTTCAAATTGTTCGATTTCATAACCTTTTGAGCATTTGAAAATAATGTCTGTCTTTCTTTTGTTAATGGAACAACATGTATGCTTTGCTCTAATCTTTTGCAAGTTTTTGTCGAGAAAAATATTTTTAGAAAATTTTAACGCTTTAATCAAACTTTGCGTTCCTTTGATTGAAGCTGATAGTTTTGTAGTGCAAGAATGATTTAAATATTTGAATATTTTTGTGCATTGTAAGCTTATGAGCAAAGACTTAAGTGAACATTTCTTCAAAATTTGTGCAGAATGACTAATAAAAATCATTCCGTCCTTTTAATGATTTTTTCTAGTAAATAAGTACCAAGGTTATGATAGAGAGATGCTTTATAATGAAGCACTAAGAACTTAAATTGACATATCTGAAAATGTACAAAGTGTAGACATTGTTTATAATGTAGTAGATATGTAGGTAAACATTTTTTTCACTCTTCAAGAATGTTTAATTGCTTAGTTATTGGAAGATTTTATTACAAAAGAACTTAAAAATAATTTTTTCCACCCACTGTGGGTATATTAATTATTTTATAAAAATTAACTTTGAAGTAGTTTAACTGTTTCTAAATTAAAATTGTAAATTTGTATTACTTTAATTCTTCCTTCCATTGCTATTTCAATATTATGCTCTGAAAATACTAAAATATATAACTTTTAATGCAAAGAAAGTTGCTGAATAGGTTTTTTTTAATATACATTTTTAATATATGTTCATTAAAAGCTCACTAAATTAACACTTTAAAATGTTCTAAGTTACATCTTACAATCCAAAAAAAAGTTTGATCCTTTTCAATGTATAGTGTGCAGTCAAACCTCATTAATTGGAACATGCTTAAAATGAGTTACTGTTAAGACGAAGATTTCCAATCCCCGCCTTATACTTTGTTGTGTATAGTTCTTGGGCTAATGTGAACTAGACAAACTGATTTTAAGGGTCCCTTGGAGGTTGTTTTTTATGAGGTTCGGCTGAATTCTAAATTTTTTCTGTTTGTTTAATTTTTCAAACTAAAATACTTAAATCATTCCAGTTACTCTGCATATTTATTCACCTTATTTTTATACTGTATTTATTTCAATTTATCTTTTACCTTTGAAACACTATAACCTGTTTGTTGTTCATTGTAATAAAATGATTGAATTTTAACGGTTTTCAAAATGTTTTAATTCCCAAGTATGCAATACTTCTTCTCAATTACTTCTTCTTGGTTTTTGTAATTTTTTTATTCTTATTTTAATATTTCAGTACAGCATTACGCAGCTACTCGTCATAATGGTGACTTGAGAAGTATTCCGAAGGTATACTCATAAAATGTTGGCTCGAAAAGCATACTCATAAAAATATTTTAAAACAAAATTTATGACAAAATCTGTTTCGTGCCACCTATGGGCCAGAAATTCTAGACTAGTCCTCTTTAAATATTTGCCCCTTCAAAAAATTCTCTTCGAGAATAATTTATTAAGAAAAAACTGAGCAGAAAAACAAGTTCTCTTTTAAAGAGCTATTTCTTTTACTGCTCCTCCTTCCCTTTCTCCCCGTGTGTGATGTCTTAAATAAACTTGCTCAGGGGGCATTAAGAATCTACTCCCCAGATGTCAAGTAGCTTTGCTAGAACTGAGGCATTCACTCAAAAGCTTATTTGATTATTTAAAGCATTTTCAAACCAAAGGGATTATTTTTCGTTTTAGTGCCTAGTTGTATAGGTCTCTATGTGAGCTTTAGGAAACAACAAATCTACTTGTAAAAGTATTTACCTGTGTCTGGTGTGAATTTTCTGTAATGGAAGAGGACTGAGTAGAAAAAGCAAGTAACCAACTGGACATAGTTGCCAAGCATGCGCTCTTTACAAAATAACTGGGAAAACCCGAAAAAAAAAACCGGTGCTGGATTTTTCTCACGGAAAATTTTTTTTTTAGCTTGACTTTCCAAAGAAAAATTAAAAAAATTTTACAGACATGCTTTTTCTCTTTCCCCAGCAATA
>JAXGGA010003948.1:0-94891 GCA_038373865.1 Uloborus plumipes | reverse complement strand
TGCTTTCTTTGTGAAGAGGTTGAACTTGTTGTTTTAAGAGTATTCATTTTACTATTTTCTATTACACCCTTTTCATTGTTTAGAACAGCTAAGTTTTCTTTATTAGACTTGCTGGTTTTACGATTAGATGCTTTGGTCTTCAGATTTACGTACAGATGACCAACAATAGCTTTTGTATCATCTTTCTTCTCAGCTGTATTACATACATTTTCTTCTTTAAAAACTTTATTTAAGTTCACAGCTTTCAAAACATTGGAATTGTCTTGCAATGCAGACCGACTTCGTAGACGACGCATAGTTAGATCTGAAAAATAGAATTAAAGTAAAAAATTAGATAATACTTGAAAAGCAATATAGCAATAGTAAACATACAATATAGGCTATGCATAAAGTATACAAAATTAAAGTACTCAATATTATGATGTTACCATTATTGTATATAATACTGACCAATCCTTTTTTTTCTTTTAAATCACATTCGCTACTTAATTTAATGCTGTAAATATTTTTTTTTTCAAGTTTTGATGTGATTTAAAGTCATGTTACTGCTATCATAACTAATAAAGAAAAAAACTGATGGTTGCCAGCACATATGTAGGCAGGTTGAGAAATTAGTATAAAAGATTACTGGTCTTTTGGACCAGTCAATATGAACATGTACTGGTCCGCAGACAACATTACTGGTCCGCTTTAAATTTAATACTAAACATATTTGTACTAAAAATCATTTACTTTATGACTACTTTTATTTCAAATCAAATTGTTTCATTTGTGTTGAGTGTCGTTTTGGATGATGAAATTTCTCACTGTGCCAGAGAATCCCGCTAATTACTTCCTGTAATGACCGTTTATTTACTCAAAAGCTAGACCTACCATTGTCTCTATCAAAGTTTAAAGAAAGTCTTCTATTCTTATGCAGATGCTTTTCATGAAATTGAAGCGAAAGGAATTAAATTTGACAGAGCATTAAACACTCTCATGCCAAAAAAAAAACCTCCGAGTTTTTAAAATGTTAAATTAAATCTACTTTTTTTTTGTGTTCAATATGCTTCTTTTTGGTTTTACCTTACTATTTGCAATGTTTTAGGTATGATAAAAGTTAGTCTCTAAATTCAGATACAATCGCGTATGAACATTAGTAAAATCAAATGTGGAAAAAATTATTAAATCCTTGAAATTGTTTATCTGCGGCACCTTTAAGGTAATTAATGTTTAGTCGAAAAAAAAAATTACAATACTAATTGATCTACTTCTGCATTCTTAAGTTTCTTATAGGAATGATGAGATTGCTTGGACTCATCAAGCAAATTTGTGTTTAACCCTTTTGTCACTTAATGAACTTTTCAAGCTGTGTCACTGTGCCTCTTTTTATGTCATTATCATAAAAATAAATTCACACTAAACAAAGTTGAAGTTTTTCCCTTTTTAGTTCGATTTTTTTTTCTTTTTTAACAGACTAATCAGTTTTTTAACGCAGAAGGTAAAACCGAAAAAAATTTATTCTTCGAAAGACTTAGAGTTTCGAAAGACTTAGAAAAGAAGTGACCCTTTTCAGTACTTTAGAAGTACTGGAGTTGTAAACACTTTCCTTGCGAGATGTTCGGACTTTGCCAGTAGCTTGTTGTAAATATTTATCGAGCTTCTAGAACAATAATACGTATGAAATTTCTATGCTGTTTTAATTAAGGATGTATACTGGATGATTACTGACTGCATTTATAAGTTTATGGTGTTTTTGTAACCCGCTCCCCTTTTAAAATTTATAAAGGCCATTCCATGAAAACTTAAACCACAAAGAGATTTTTTCTCATCGCTAGGGGGCCCCGCCCCCTGCTCGCTTCGCTCAGCAGCCCCCGTTTGTCACCTGCAGCGGCTACCTCACCGCCTTCGGCGGCTGGATCACCAACCTGCTTCTGGTGGTTTGGAGTCAAATCGACTACATGCCACCGAATACGGCGTCCCCAATAAAAAAGAAAATAATCCCCCACCCCCAATCTTGATGTAAAATAATCATCATAATGCTCACATACCCTTTAAAAGCACAGTAACCGTTCCTTTACAATTTAAAATACAGTGAACTCTCACTTATACACCGCCTCATTTATGCGCCTTTTTCACTTATACGACGATTTTAAATGGTCTCGGCGCATTCCATACCAAAAATATCATAGTATCATTCGTTTATGCGTAGCTCTAAATATAAATATTTCACTTATGCGCCGAATTTTCCGTAAAATGTAAAAAAAATATTTCTTTTTTTCAAAAACAAACATTTTTCTTCACTTCCCGATGAAAAGAAAATAATACCCCCCCCCCCCATCTTGATGTAAAATCTTGATGTATGTCATTTTCTTTAACTGAAATGCTCACATACCTTTAAAAGCACAGTAACCGTTCCTTTACAATTTAAAATTATCGCCAAATAAATAAGAGACCCCGCCCACACCCATCCTGATATAAAAATGAAAAAATATGTATATCATTAAAAAACATAGTAAAATATCTTGTCCAAACAAAATCCAGTTCCTTTCCCTCGCAGGAAAAAAAAACTCAAACACGCAATGCAATTCCTTTGAAATCACGTACGCAAAATAAAATACCGTAAGAATAATGGCAAGCTTTCTTAAATGTTAAAAATAAAATAAATTTGCGATGAAAGCAATCGTGTATATTTTGTTGAATTAAGACGAGCAACAAACGACGAGCAAACCAGATGAGGTCAATTTCGGGTAGCACGTACACCGTACGGGCAAACTGCTTAAAGGGCTAAACTTATTAATATAGGAGTTCTCTGCCTTTTGAAAACATGATCGAGTCTCGACTTTCGACGCTTCCTTAAAGCGGTATCTGACTCGACCTTCATTATACATCTAAACTGGGCTGACATGACAATAATTTACTGTAACCGCCGCAGCTTTTCACTTCGGGATAGCCCCTCAACCAACACTGGTGCTTGAAATCCACTTCTCTGATTGGAAAATCCACATCATTTTTCTATCTTTCCAAAACTTTCCTTTCGTCTTCCATTTCTTCTTGTATATGGACAATAAACTCCAGGAATTCAATGCGTTCACGGATAGCGTCCATTGAAACAGTTTAAGAGGCAAAAGAAAGTCAATATAGAGTAGTAGATGTCTAGAAGAATAATCGATTTTGAAATCTATCTTGACCAATGATTTCCGGTATCCAATGATACCAATGATTCCTTGTATCGTGCGATGTTCTATTCGGTGAAACACACAAACTGATTCACGTAAAATAGGATTTAGCAAACCCATATCTCAGACCTGTAACTGAAAACACGAAACAAAAATCATGTATTGGTATGTTTTAAATTCCGAAATATGAATTGCGGTCAATTTCTGATTGAACGCTCTTTAGTTTGGTACAATATATCTAGTGCTATTACGTTACATATTTTGCAAAAGCATCCTTTTATCAAATATGTGTATGGTCCTGAAAAAGACCCTTTTTTTTCCAATCTCAGCTTTTGTTCTTATCAGCCACGAGCTCTGGAATTTGCGTTTTTCCTGTGATAGTAATGCCAGAACTCCTCCTCCGCTTCGCGTAGCAACTCCTCTAAGTGCGGATGACGAGCGTACTCTTGTGCCATTTGTTGGAGTTCCTCGTACATCTGTCTCACGAATTCATGAAATTCTCTTCGTTCGCGGATGGCGTCCATTGGCTTATATTGTGGAAGGAAGAAGCAGATAATGAAGCACAAAAAAAAATCGAGTGAAATGTTTCACTTCTCCCTACATATATGTGTATATATAGAGAGAGATAGTTCTACTGGGTGTTATTGGTTAGTGTTACGTCTTAAATGTCGGGGCAATAAAACAAGGTTCAAAAGCTCATCTACCCGATGCTTGTAACGCCTTTCCGAAGTCAAAAGAAAACAACAAATTAAAACTATGCATACTTAAAAGGAAACAATTTAATTCAAAACTGAACATAATACAAGTTAAAAAATAAACAGGCCACACCACCAACGCCAGACCGACAACTGACCAACTCGGTCGTTGCCAATCCTCGATTTTTTAAAGTCTCGTTCCCTGCCGTTGCCAATATACTCCCCCCTTTTTTGAGTACAGTTGCTCCGGAAACGGACTCAAAAAACAATCATTAAGGCGGTACCGGAAGTTCCTTTTCGCCAAGCTCCAAAGGAAACACTCTCTGAATGGGACGTGTCCAGATATTAGATCGAGTCTTTAATTTGACAGCCCGTACCTTCCCGTCCTTCCCTGGGATTAATTCAATGACCTTTGCCAAAGGCCAATCGAGCCTCTTCTTCCGGTCATCCCCAATCAGAACGATATCTCCCACTTGGACTCGGTTAGCTTCAGGGTTTTCTTTCCGTTTTTGGATGAGCATCCCCAGATACTCGCTCCTAAATCGCGTGCGAAGATCCTTTATCAGCTTAGCTCGAAAATTGATCCTCCTCCTACAGTGACTTGCATCAATAGCATCTATGTCACCAACCTGGTGACTGTAACTATCGGACAAAAACATAGCTGGCGTTATCGGAATCAAGTCCTCCATATCTTCCGACAAATAGGTCAAGGGACGGGAATTAATTATACTTTCGCATTCGCAAATAACCGTGGTCAGTTCTTCAAAGGTCAAAACAGCTTTACCTAAAGTTCTGCGGAGGAGTTCTTTAACTACTCGTACCAACCTCTCCCACCAGCCACCCCACCAAGCGGCGGTGGGCGGCAGAAATTTCCAGGTGATCCGTTGTATCTCGGTCTGTTGAGCTATTTTTTCCCAGTCAAGCTCCGACAAATCATTGTGTGCTCCACGAAAGTTCAAACCATTATCAGAATAAATTATCCGGGGTCTGCCTCTCCGGGCTACAAAACGTCTAAAAGACAGAAGAAAAACATCAGTAGATAAGGCTGTGACTAATTCAAGATGTACAGCTCTGTAAAGAGCACATGTGTACAAGACAACCCAGACTTTGTCACCCTGTTTTACGAAAAGGGGACCCGCGAGGTCAATCCCTACGACCTCGAAAACTGCTGAATCTTCTACTCGTTCTGCAGGTAAAGAAACAGGGTCTGCAAGAGCAGCCTTAGCTTTAAAACGCTGACACTTGACACATTCATTCACAATACTTCGAACCGTTTTTCTACCTCTTATTATCCAAAATCGTTCTCTGATCAAACTCAATAAGATTTGAGTTCCTGCATGACAATTAATTCTATGAAAGTGCTCAATCAGCCTTCGTGTAAAAAGACATTTATCAGGAAGAAGAACAGGCGACTTAAAAGTCGGTTTGTCGATACGTTCCGTTATTCGGGTCTTTACACGTATTATTCCATTTTCATCCTTGAAGACACTCAAGTTTGGAATAGTGCTCATATCAGCAATAAATTCAGTCTGTACAATTCGAATAATATGGGCTTCAGCGTTCTCTATCTCGGGTACTGATAGGTGACCATTTTTCCTACTCTCTTTCCGCGATCTCACATTACCAATAAATCTCAAAATCCATGCAACTAATCTAATGATCGAATGAAAATTAGAAAATCTTTTAGCATACCAAGGGACCTGATTTTCTACTAAATTTATGTTGCACAATTTAATCCTTCTCCTTTCTGAAGCGATCTCGGGAGTTTCAGTTTTAACTATATCTGTAAAAGGCCAACTATCTGGGTTTTCTAATAACCAGGAAGGACCTTCCCACCAACGAGATTTAAGAAGTTGAGCGGGAGAACATCCCCGAGAAATCAAGTCTGCTACATTTAACTTTCCTGGCGTGTGACGCCACTCACCGTCGGGGAAAAGCCTAATTATTTCTTTTACCCTATTTGATACGAAAACAGACCATTCCCCTCTATCCTTTATCCAGTATAAAGCTACCATAGAATCACTCCAAAAAATGGTTCTCAAATCAGGCATAGTAAAAGCCTGTCGCAGGGCATTAGCTAACCTGGCACCAATACAGCATGCCATCAACTCTAACCTTGGAATGGTTACCTTCTTTACCGGGGCAACTCTTGCCTTTGCTCTTATTAACTGGACTCTTACACCATGGGAGGTTTCAGTCCTGAAAAATATGCACGCGGCAAACGCGTCTTTGCATGCATCAACAAAAACATGCATCTCGGTAGAATCATTTATTTCTACATAACGTGGAACTTCTAAGTCACTCAACGCGGAAATTTCACTCAACCATTTCCCAAATGCCTGTTGAATATTATCTGGCAAAAGTTCATCCCAGTTCAAATTCAAAACCCATGTTTCCTGCAACAAAATTTTAGGACGCAAGGTGGCTGGACTCAATAGTCCAAATGGGTCAAAAATTTTCTGAATAGTTGATAAAATTAATCTTTTAGTCAATTTGGAAACATCTATCGAGGAATCAAAATTCAAGTTACATTTTAACGTATCTTTTTCAAGATCCCATAAAAGCCCAAGTACTTTCGTAACACCAGTACTTTTCGACACAAATTCACAACTCACATTACTTTCCCAATTCCTCAAGTTAAAACATCCCTGAGACAAAATCCGTTTAGATTTTTTTATAAAACATACCTGCTCTTCAACACTTTTAACTCCAGAAACACAATTATCCACATAAAATGAATGTTTTAATTTTTCCGCAAAATCCCGATCTTCAAAAGGCACATTATCTAGCAAATGAGAAATAGAAGCTGCCAATAAAAAGGGGGAAGAGGTAACTCCGAACACCACCCTACAATGTTGATAAACAACTTCTTCAGATTCTGAAGGGTAGAAAAAACGCAAGAAATCGCGATGCTCTGGTATTATACTCAACTGCAAAAAAGCCTTCTCAATGTCTGAAGAAAGTCCAATTGGGAAACTTCGAAACCTATCAATTATGTCAGGTATCAGCTCTATTAAATTTGGACCTTTATATAATATGTCATTTAAAGAACATTTTCCAAAATTCCTAAATGATGCATCAAAGACCGGGCGAATTTTCGTCGTAGAACATTCACTCTTCACAACCGGTCTGTGAGGTAGGAAATATCCTGTATCCGAATCATCACTAACTTTCTCTATTATATTTAAGTTTTCCCATTCCTGAAAGATTGCTTGATATTCCCCCAAAATTAAGTTATCTTGTGCTCGTTGGCACATACGCTTATGCCGCTTCAAAGTTAATTCCCTATTAGACGATAATTCCTTTATATCTGATTTAAAAGGTAGTCTGACCTCATATCTGCCCCCCGGCAGTATTTTCAAATCATTTTTAAAATCTTCAACTATCCTTAAATGCTTCAACATATTCCTATCATTTTCAATGGGGTCTAAAATTCCTATCGACTCCAAAGACCATAATTCTTTAATCGACAAGTTTTTCACGCATAAGGAAATTGCATTTTTCATCACCATATTCAACAGCTCCCTAACGTAAATTTGCACCAGTAAATCTTCCCTACCGAATCGTTCTTTAATCTGGGCGATAGCCTTGGGGTAATTCGCAGCCGTCGCCGGGAAGCTCTGTACAACTCTCGCTACCTTCGAATCTGGAACCACCGACTGCAGGAGATATTGAAATTTGTCTTCCTCTGGAATGCTTTGGTCATTGTGGATTTTAGAAAACTGGCTCCAAAAGGACAAGTATTCTTTAGCATCACCACTAAATTTCTTGAACTCTATCTTAGGCAATTTGAATTTTCGTTTCTCAGATACAAATTCGGCTGGTGCTACGGAGTTCGTCAACACCTTTTCAATTCGTGCGGACAATTCAGCATATCTGTCGCAATATGTTTCGGCTGTTTCCGCATCAGCTTCAAACTCCTTTCCACCATCCTCTGTCTTCAATAAAACTTCGGTGATCTTCATCTGAGTTTCATTCAAACGAAGGAATTTACCTTTCATTTGAGATTTCAAAACGGACAGAGACTTAAGATCCGGTATTTCTTTCAAAAGTTCCTCATCCACTCTATTTGCGCAGTTGGTAAATGAGGTTCTCAGGTACTTCCTCTGGGTCTTCATTTGCGTTACCTCCATTGCCCCACGTTGGGCGCCACTTTTCTATGTTACGTCTTAAATGTCGGGGCAATAAAACAAGGTTCAAAAACTCATCTACCCGATGCTTGTAACGCCTTTCCGAAGTCAAAAGAAAACAACAAATTAAAACTATGCATACTTAAAAGGAAACAATTTAATTCAAAACTGAACATAATACAAGTTAAAAAATAAACAGGCCACACCACCAACGCCAGACCGACAACTGACCAACTCGGTCGTTGCCAATCCTCGGTTTTTTAAAGTCTCGTTCCCTGCCGTTGCCAATAGTTAGAGATTCTTCAACAACCTCATTGACCAATGAAATTAGTTTAGGCACTTCTACACCGTCGTTGACGCAGAAGTTCATTTTTATGTTTACACTAATGAGTTCCTAATTACGTATGACATTGAATTTTTCTAGTGTTATTAACAAATAATGTTATTTTAATGCAAATAATGTTGCAAAAAAAGAGACATTTCCAAGTTGATCAAGGGAAGACGAAATAATCAGTGTTAATGTAACATTACCACTATATTTTCCGCAAACTTTTTAAGGTGGTGTACTAATTGTAAACTAAGAAACTCTCTATTCATCTACTAAATTTGACATGATGGATGTATGTAAAAATTCAATCGGAATAAAAATGTTGTCGTGTAATATCGTCATGGTTTTTTTTTCTTTTAGAAAAGAATTGTTTGGAGAATGAGTTAAAAAACAAAATGGAAATTTTCACTTCAACTTTAATTTTTTCCTACAAATTTAATGTAAACATATGGGTTTTCCTTCAAAACAATTAAATTAAAAAAAAAAGTCCCACTAGCGATAACAATGAATTCAAGTTTTCTTAATACAAAAAAAGTGTGCGAATTTATTTTACTGCAAAAACATTCTTTGGCAGCTTAAACACATTTTAACACAAATAATCATCTCCTGTGATCGTCACAAACTTCAAGTAGGGCGAATAGCATAAGAGCGTGCAAAGGTGATATTTTTACTTCCATAATTTCGTGTCTCAACGCGCTTCCGTTGACTCTGTTTTTCAAACATTTAAGGCTTACATAATTATTGACCGACATCATTTGTATCGTGCAGTGTCAGATGGGTGCAAAAACATAATTGCGTAAAATAGGGTTTAGCAGACTATATCTAATACGCATTACTGAAAAAACGGAACAAAAATCATGTATTGGTAGGTTTTAAATTCCGGAATAACTCCCGAAATCTGAATTTCGATCAATTTTCGACTGAATGCTCTCTAGTTTGTACAATAATTCTAGTGTTTATATCGTTATAATTTACCAAAAGCATCCTTTTAGCAAATATATGTGTGGTCCTGAAAAGGGCCTTTTTCTTATTAATTCCTTTTCAACTTCCACTTCGGGTTTACAAACACAGAGACCTGTTATCTGTCATATAATGTGAGAAATAATCATAGAATTCTTTCATCTGTCCGAGTTCATTTATATTATTAGGAATAGGATCTAGAAATAGGAGCTTATCCCCCACTAGTGTATTGTCTAACAGCTTACGACTGGGATATAAGACAGTCCAGTCCTAGTGTACCAGTATTATACAAATACAAATGTGACGACCAGCAGCAGGCTCTGGGCCCAACTGGGCTGGTCCTAGTCAAATTAAAGACCCCAATGAAGATCAATGGCCCTCTTAAAGCCTTCTACTCCATTGCTCCTTACCGCCTCTTCCGGTAAGCTGTTCCAAGTTCCCACTACCCTGCTAAAATAGTAATTTTTTCGAATTTCCAGATTAGCCTGAGATTTAAATAGCTTAAAACAATGACCCCTTGTCCTGCTTTCCGTGCTAAAATCTAACCCCGTAACATCCTTCATTTTAATAAATTTAAACAACTGAATCATGTCCCCTCTGGCTCTCCTTCGCTCGAGACTATACATATTAAGCATTCTAAGTCTGGAATCATAGTCTAAATTAGAAAACCCATTTACTAACCTTGTAGCCCTTCTTTGTACCCTTTCCAATAAATTAATGTCTTTCTTCAGATAAGGAGACCAAAACTGAACAGCATACTCCAAATGAGGTCTTACCAAACTTCTATATAGAGGCAGAAGAACCTTCCTAGATTTGTTTGAAATAGATCTATTAATAAACCCAAGCATCCTGTTGGCTTTGTTACTAGCTATGCTGCACTGTTGACTAGACTTGAAATCCTGATTTATTAAGACACCTAGATCCATAACATTATCTGCCCTACTGATGACTGAACCCTGTAAATAATAGCTTGTATGCTTATTTCCATGACCGAAATGCAGCACTTGACATTTCCCAACATTAACTGCCATACCCCACTTGTCTGCCCAATTAGTAATATGATCCAAATCCTGTTGCAGCTGATTTATTTGTTCGTCATTTTCTACAACCCCCATAAGTTTGACATCATCGGCAAAACAATTCATGTTCCCAGAAACATTTTCATGAATATCATTCATAAAAATAATAAACAAAAGGGGACCTAAAACTGATCCTTGGGGAACCCCACTTAAAACCTCACTCCATTTAGAATAGTTACCCCTAACAACCACTCTTTGCTTCCTTCCTGTCAGCCAATTCCTACCCAAACTAGAATTTTACCTCCTACTCCTATATCAGCTAATTTACTGAGTAGTGCTACATGCGGTACCTTATCAAAAGCTTTTTGAAAATCTATGTAAACAACATCTACGCACTTTTTGCTATCTAAAGCCAAGGTAACCTTGTCGTAGAAATGTAATAAATTAGTAGCACACGATTTACCTTTTCTGAAACCATACTGCAAACTACTCAACAGCCCATTATTTTCTAAGAAATTCATAATCTTAATTTTGATCAATGTTTCAAATATTTTACAAACCACTGAAGTCAGACTCACTGGCCTATAATTTCCTGCATTACCTCTAGACCCTTTCTTGAAGAGTGGCGTAATGTTAGCTAGTTTCCAGTCCTCTGGCACTATCCCTGAGTTATACGAAGCATTGAATATATTAACTATAACGTCAACTAATTCCTCTGCACATTCTACTAGAATTTTTGGATAAATATTATCTGGTCCCGGAGCTTTTGTGGTTTTAATTTTTTTCAAATAAAGTAATACGTCCTCCCTGGAAAATACAAAGTCCTCAAGCTGTGCAGTAGCTTGTGTCTTGCTTGTGTCAACTGTTGAGATACAGTTATCGTTAAAAACACTGGAAAAAAAGTCATTTAGAACATTTGCAATATCCCCATCATTCTGAATTAAATTTCCATGCTCATCAACTAGCGGCCCAATTTGACTATTTCGAACTTTCCCAGAATTTGCGTATGCAAAAAACTCCTTTGGATTCCTGTCAATATTATCTGCCAGCTTTTGTTCCAATTCTCTTTTCTGAAACCGTACCAAATACTTAAAACTACGCCTAGCCTCACAATACTGTAGCCTGTCTGCGCTGTGACCAGTTTCTTTTAACCGACGAAAAGCAGCTTGCTTACGGTTTAGAGCATCCTTAGTTTCCCTAGTGAACCACATGGGCCAAATTTTTGTGTTTACCCCTTTTCTCCTAAAAGGAACAAAATCTCCAACTGTTTTTGCTAGTTTTTCCTTAAACTCAGTCCACTGCAAATTTACATCGCTATTGTCCAAACCTGATGAAAAAACCGCTTTCAAACTCTGCCTGAGTGCGACAAAATCAGTATTTAATTATATATGAATTTAGGTACAAACCTAAAATTTTTGTCTTTGTGCATATCAAACTTAATACCAAACCTAATACTGTTGTGGTCACTATCCCCAATATGCTCCCCTACACATACTGTCTGTACAGAACCTTCAACATTGCAGAAAACAAGATCCAAAACAGTATCCTGCCGTGTTCCCTCAGAAACAACTTGATCTAAAAAACAGTCACCAATTACTTTTAGAAATTCCTCTTCTCTACTATTATTGGGGTAAGAGTTATTCCAATCAATGCCCGGAAAATTGAAATCCCCCATTATAATTACCGGTCCCTTACTCGACATGTCTCTAATAATACGATACATCTGTTCATCTTGACCCTGGCTTAGATTAGGTGGCCTATAAATGTTACCCAAACGTAATTTTTTACCCTTACCGCTCATCAGTTCTAGCCAAACCATGTCGATATCATTAGGTTTGTCATTTATTGCCAATTCATTGCAAGTTAAAGTATCTCTAACATAAAATAAAACCCCACCACCTCTTTTACCTACTCTATCTTGCCTAAACAAATTATACCCAGCAATACACAATAAATCATTATCATTTTTGGTAGCCCATGTCTCGGTAACTCCAATTACATCTAAATTTTCATTTGTGATTATGCTTTTTAATTCTTCCATCTTGTTCCTAATACTGCGAGCATTGGTATAAAAAACCTTAAGCATGCTCAACTTGTTTTTATTCAACCCCTTGCGATTTCTTGAATCAAAATTGTTAAAATGACTACTCTTACTTGCCTCCCTATTACTATTACTACTAAAACCCAAATAGTTTGCATCCTTTTTCAACCTGCTTCTTGAACCCTGCCCCCCTTTCAAACTTAGTTTTTTGACTCGGAAGACTCCAAAACCAAACCGCTAACCATTTTGACCCCTGTAGAACTCAGATGCAGGCCATCCCTAGCAATCCAATCTCTCTTACAATAACTCCACACATCAACGAACCTGATACTGCGCATATGGCAAATTTCTTTGAGTAAAAGGTTCATGCACCTAGCCCGCTGGTTTAACCAGCTCCTATTGACTCCGTACCTGGGAAGCAACCCAACCACTTGGACACTGGTCGAACTGTTGGTTGCTTTGTCCAACAGGCAATTTAAATCCTTCGAAAACTCCTCGTTAGTACTGTGGCCAACATCATTAGTGCCCACCCACAAAGTAATCGAATCCTCCTTATTAAAAAGTCCCTTATTCTCGGCAATCTTATTTACATCCCTAACCCGAGCCCCTGGCAAACAACACCTAGCTACCTTACGTTTAACCCTCCCAATTGAATTCCCCACCTCACGAACCATAGAGTCCCCCAAAATGACCCCCTTTGTTTCCCAATCTGTCACCTTGCTATCAACTGCCCCCTTTACCTCCGGAACATTCCCTTCACCTAATGCACAATTTACGCCCACATCCTTACAAGTAACTTCCCCCATTCTCTCTGAAGTGCCGCTTACCTCATCTACTTCAATCCTATTACCTAAAGCTAGCTCAGTCTTCAGAGTAACCATACTATTTTTCAAGTCTTCGAGTTCTGTACACTTTGGGCAAGTGTACTTCTCCTCAGCAACAGACTCATCCCCCCCATACAGACAGAACATCTGACAAAGGTCACAAAAGATATATCTGTCACCCTTCCCGCTTTTAATCTCCTTAAAAATACGTATAACTCCCATTTTAACTCAAATAAACCAAATTCAATACAAAAGGCAGAAATACAAAATTTAAGAATATAAACTAATAATTAGAGTAAGAAAACATGAGAATTAAAAGATACAAGGAATACAGAACCCTAAAACAGAAATAAACAAAGATAACCTACAAGTCACACCCTACTGAAAACACAATCAAAGTACCACGTTTTAGGCCTAACACAAAAAATTGAAAAACGCTTCAAGAAAACAAGTAAAGCAAAAATAAGACTTCAAAATGCAAAAATACTTAATTACATGACAAACTACAATAGAAATACAAAAATAAAGCAATAAAAATAAAGAAATTCAATCAAATATCAACTTATCAAATAGCAGCAAGAACCACCCTTGCATCCAGGCGCCCTCTAGCGGCGGTCAATATTGTTACTGTACTAGGAATGGTAGTCTCTCTTCTGCTCTGGTATCTATGTATTAGGAAAAGTATATGGGTGCTCTAACATTCGGGAAACATGGTTGAGTCACTGCATTGGAGGCTTTCTTAAAGGACCACCTGACTCGACTTTCAAAATACAGCTAGTCAGGGCTGAGACGGTTACAGAGACAACAGTTCACTGTAACTGCATTACTAATTCACTGCAACCGCATAATGCTTCTTCACTATTAAGTTCCTATTTTTAAATGACCTTGAGCTTTAAACCGACTTATTTAAGCTAAACTTACTTTTAGACACAAAATATAAAAATAGAATAAAATTAATAATGCAGCGGAATAAAAGTAGAAAAAAAAATCGTGTGTAAAGTATGCTGACGGTAACTTGTGTCTTGCGCAGTCATTTACTGCGACAATAGCTCACTGTAACAGCATCAGCTTTTTACTTTTGGATTGTCCCCCAATTAGTCCAGTACAGCCCCTAGCCTAGACTTTTTTTATCTTTTTTAAAATTGTACTTACCACTCGTAAAAAAAATTATTTAAATCATTGTACTAGTAATTTTTTAGCCTTCAGGCTCCAGGTGTTTCATAACGTGATAGTTCTGCTATAATGTTTGTATCCTCTAAATTTCTACCAAGCAGATCCAATGTTTTGACAAATGATCTTTTCTGGGGAGTAGATGTTTTTGGAAAAGATTCATCTAGTTCTCTAAGAAGATTAGAGACTACAGTTTCAGGAGCTGTACTGGGGTGGCTAGGCACTTGTTTATTAGGGCTCGCTAATACAGTTTCAGGAACTGAACCGAGGTTGCTAGGCACTTGTTTAGCAGGGCTAGTAAATTCAGTTTCAGGAGCTGTACTGGGATTGATAGGCACTTGTTTGCAAGGGCTAGTTAAAGCAGTTTCATAGGCTGAACTGAGATTGCTGGGCCTTTGTCTACTAGGACTAGTTAATACAGTTTCAGGAACTGTACTGGAATTGCCAGGCACCTGTTTACTAGGGCTAGTTAAAGCAGTTACAAAATTATCATCTAAGACTTCCAACTCACATGGTTGCAAATCCATCGGGATTTCATCCGAATCAATGTCTGCAATATCACTTATTTTCTCTTTTGCATCTTTATCAGCATTTGAATTTTTTTCTTTTGGTTTAACTGTTTTTTTAATCCTAGTTTTCGTCTTAATGCGCACACGTCTTTTTTTAACCTTCACCGGGGTTTCTGAAGCCATGTCTTCATCCTGTAATATGTCGTACACATCATACTCTGATTTTCTCTTCGAACTTAATTTTGGTTCTCTTTTCCATATCGGATAGCGTTTCACGAGAATATTAGTATTTGGTAAAACAGGCTTCTTCACCAAATACGAATCAATTCTGGAGCTTTTAAAACCGCCACACCGTTTTGACACAGATTTCTTATTTTCAATATTTTCTTTTTTGGCTCGATCACTTTTCACTTTTAGTTTTGAATCACTCTGAGTTTTTTTAAGTTTGTTTTTCCCGACCTTGCACCAGCTTTGTTCGACTATTTTCCTTTTGCCACAATTCTCATCACCAGTTTTTTTAAATGAGGGCTGCTTTAGAATGGACACTGTCTTTTCATCTGCAACTTGCAAATTATTATTTCTTGGCCGCAAAGTACGTAATTTTTTCTCAGTTCCATCATTTTCTACGCTTTTCGTTATAGTTGCATTTTCCAAACAGCTCGGGCTGGATTTCTTTGGTTTTGAATCTTTTCTACTTTGTGAGGTGGTATGGCCACCAGTTTCATCTTCAACTGGTGCACACTTTGCTTTACTTTTCAATGATTGCTTTCTTTGTGAAGAGGTTGAACTTGTTGTTTTAAGAGTATTCATTTTACTATTTTCTATTACACCCTTTTCATTGTTTAGAACAGCTAAGTTTTCTTTATTAGACTTGCTGGTTTTACGATTAGATGCTTTGGTCTTCAGATTTACGTACAGATGACCAACAATAGCTTTTGTATCATCTTTCTTCTCAGCTGTATTACATACATTTTCTTCTTTAAAAACTTTATTTAAGTTCACAGCTTTCAAAACATTGGAATTGTCTTGCAATGCAGACCGACTTCGTAGACGACGCATAGTTAGATCTGAAAAATAGAATTAAAGTAAAAAATTAGATAATACTTGAAAAGCAATATAGCAACTAGCAAACATACAATATAGGCTATGCATAAAGTATACAAAATTAAAGTACTCAATATTATGATGTTACCATTATTGTATATAATACTGACCAATCCTTTTTTTTCTTTTAAATCACATTCGCTACTTAATTTAATGCTGTAAATATTTTTTTTTTCAAGTTTTGATGTGATTTAAAGTCATGTTACTGCTATCATAACTAATAAAGAAAAAAACTGATGGTTGCCAGCACATATGTAGGCAGGTTGAGAAATTAGTATAAAAGATTACTGGTCTTTTGGACCAGTCAATATGAACATGTACTGGTCCGCAGACAACATTACTGGTCCGCTTTAAATTTAATACTAAACATATTTGTACTAAAAATCATTTACTTTATGACTACTTTTATTTCAAATCAAATTGTTTCATTTGTGTTGAGTGTCGTTTTGGATGATGAAATTTCTCACTGTGCCAGAGAATTCCGCTAATTACTTCCTGTAATGACCGTTTATTTACTCAAAAGCTAGACCTACCATTGTCTCTATCAAAGTTTAAAGAAAGTCTTCTATTCTTATGCAGATGCTTTTCATGAAATTGAAGCGAAAGGAATTAAATTTGACAGAGCATTAAACACTCTCATGCCAAAAAAAAAACCTCCGAGTTTTTAAAATGTTAAATTAAATCTACTTTTTTTTTGTGTTCAATATGCTTCTTTTTGGTTTTACCTTACTATTTGCAATGTTTTAGGTATGATAAAAGTTAGTCTCTAAATTCAGATACAATCGCGTATGAACATTAGTAAAATCAAATGTGGAAAAAATTATTAAATCCTTGAAATTGTTTATCTGCGGCACCTTTAAGGTAATTAATGTTTAGTCGAAAAAAAAAATTACAATACTAATTGATCTACTTCTGCATTCTTAAGTTTCTTATAGGAATGATGAGATTGCTTGGACTCATCAAGCAAATTTGTGTTTAACCCTTTTGTCACTTAATGAACTTTTCAAGCTGTGTCACTGTGCCTCTTTTTATGTCATTATCATAAAAATAAATTCACACTAAACAAAGTTGAAGTTTTTCCCTTTTTAGTTCGATTTTTTTTTCTTTTTTAACAGACTAATCAGTTTTTTAACGCAGAAGGTAAAACCGAAAAAAATTTATTCTTCGAAAGACTTAGAGTTTCGAAAGACTTAGAAAAGAAGTGACCCTTTTCAGTACTTTAGAAGTACTGGAGTTGTAAACACTTTCCTTGCGAGATGTTCGGACTTTGCCAGTAGCTTGTTGTAAATATTTATCGAGCTTCTAGAACAATAATACGTATGAAATTTCTATGCTGTTTTAATTAAGGATGTATACTGGATGATTAC
Source organism: Uloborus plumipes (assembly GCA_038373865.1). Classification (NCBI taxonomy): domain Eukaryota; kingdom Metazoa; phylum Arthropoda; class Arachnida; order Araneae; family Uloboridae; genus Uloborus; species Uloborus plumipes. Next base: position 77,586 of record JAXGGA010003948.1, on the reverse strand, counting down.
TGACTGCATTTATAAGTTTATGGTGTTTTTGTAACCCGCTCCCCTTTTAAAATTTATAAAGGCCATTCCATGAAAACTTAAACCACAAAGAGATTTTTTCTCATCGCTAGGGGGCCCCGCCCCCTGCTCGCTTCGCTCACCAGCCCCCGTTTGTCACCTGCAGCGGCTACCTCACCGCCTTCGGCGGCTGTATCACCAACCTGCTTCTGGTGGTTTGGAGTCAAATCGACTACATGCCACCGAATACGGCGTCCCCAATAATAAAGAAAAAAATCCCCCACCCCCAATCTTGATGTAAAATAATCATCATAATGCTCACATACCCTTTAAAAGCACAGTAACCGTTCCTTTACAATTTAAAATACAGTGAACTCTCTCTTATACACCGCCTCATTTATGCGCCTTTTTCACTTATACGACGATTTTAAATGGTCTCGGCGCATTCCATACCAAAAATATCATAGTATCATTCGTTTATGCGTAGCTCTAAATATAAATATTTCACTTATGCGCCGAATTTACCGTAAAATGTAAAAAAAATATTTCTTTCTTTCAAAAACAAACATTTTTCTTCACTTCCCGATGAAAAGAAAATAATACCCCCCCCCCCCCCCCATCTTGATGTAAAATTTTGATGTATGTCATTTTCTTTAACTGAAATGCTCACATACCTTTTAAAGCACAGTAACCGTTCCTTTACAATTTAAAATTATCGCCAAATAAATAAGAGACCCCGCCCACACCCATCCTGATATAAAAATGAAAAAATATGTATATCATTAAAAAACATAGTAAAATATCTTGTCCAAACAAAATCCAGTTCCTTTCCCTCGCAGGAAAAAAAAAACTCAAACACGCAATGCAATTCCTTTGAAATCACGTACGCAAAATAAAATACCGTAAGAACAATGGCAAGCTTTCTTAAATGTTAAAAATAAAATAAATTTGCGATGAAAGCAATCGTGTATATTTTGTTGAATTAAGACGAGCAACAAACGACGAGCAAACCAGATGAGGTCAATTTCGGGTAGCACGTACACCGTACGGGCAAACTGCTTAAAGGGCTAAACTTATTAATATAGGAGTTCTCTGCCTTTTGAAAACATGATCGAGTCTCGACTTTCGACGCTTCCTTAAAGCGGTATCTGACTCGACCTTCATTATACATCTAAACTGGGCTGACATGACAATAATTTACTGTAACCGCCGCAGCTTTTCACTTCGGGATAGCCCCTCAACCAACACTGGTGCTTGAAATCCACTTCTCTGATTGGAAAATCCACATCATTTTTCTATCTTTCCAAAACTTTCCTTTCGTCTTCCATTTCTTCTTGTATATGGACAATAAACTCCAGGAATTCAATGCGTTCACGGATAGCGTCCATTGAAACAGTTTAAGAGGCAAAAGAAAGTCAATATAGAGTAGTAGATGTCTAGAAGAATAATCGATTTTGAAATCTATCTTGACCAATGATTTCCGGTATTACAGCAATTTTACGAATAAGAATACTGCAAAACCGTTTATAATTAATAAAGTAAACGATACAATTCAAGACTATTAAACTACGGCAATACCGACATTCTTTTCGCTGAATTTAATCCCATATTAGTATTGCCGAACATCTTACGAATTTGCAGTTATCCTACTGTTTTATGAGTGATAATCCTATGGTCTTTTTTTTTTTTAACGTATTAGGATTAGTATAGGTCTGCTCCCGACTTTCGACGCTTTCCTTACCATCGTTAGCGTCGTAGGCGTGGCAGTACAATTCCTGTCCTTGTATCTATAACTTTTTGTTTAAACGTATTAGGATTAGTATAGGGGGTCTCGGCTTTCGGTGTTTTTTAAAACGACACCTGACCCAACCTGTATAATACATCGATTCTGGGCTGAGATCGTTACGGAGACAATAGTTCACTGTAACCGCCGTATATAATTCTTGCAGGAGTAACTTAATGCTCTCTATTCTGTAATGTTATGTGAGTCTTATATAATTGTGAATTAGTGAAAAAATAAGTCACCAAGTCAATTGTTAATGTATTAGGAGAAAAAAAAATGATATGTTGTACTGTACCTTTGAAATTTTGAGCCAAGTTTTAAGAAATTTTTTAAAAAATCACCCAAACAACGCTGAAAAAGTTGTTCAAAACATTTTGCCCGCTCGTTTTTACCATAATCTTTCTCTAATTCTCTTCATCACTTCCCATAACTATCGATTTATTAACAATTGTCCAAAGCGCCTGATTAGTATAGTAAAAGTAAGATTATTTGATAAATATCTGAGATGCCGAATTTTGACATATCTTAAAAATTGCAGTCTATTTGGATGTATGTTGTAGTCTCAAAACTGTCTTAGTATGAATGGGTTTTCGTTTAAACGTACTAGCATTAGTATAGGTGATAGGGCTGCTCTGCCTTTCAGAAACATTAGCGAGTCTCGGCTTTCGATACTTTCTTAACCCTCGTGGGTCCCTCCCATTTCAGTTACACTCAAGACCCTTGGGGTTATAAACGAGCCCAATGCTTCCTGTATAATTCGTGTTGATGTTTAGGAGGCGAGGAAGTATTACTGTACATGGCGTTTAACATATTTATTCGACAATCATACAAACACACGAATCACAACATAACATCGTTCTTAAGCACACACGGTTACAGTTACAGTCCTATTGGTTAGTTTACAGTCACCAAAGGCTTTGCTTATAGCACATCTCCCTTCTTTACATTTAAAGATCCAGTTTTTCAGGGGGTCGAATTATCCTACCTCTTCTAGTGACATAAGCACTCGGATATGCATTTGTAGAGGATCCAGTCGCCACAGGGTGAGATCCTGGATACTGGGGTGATGCTGTCATTGCAGGTGCACATCCTGTATCAACATCAGTAGAGGGGTGTTGGTTTCCTGTACCATCAAAGTCATCCTCGGGCTCAGGATCCGGCTGGAAATCTGGTGCAGGAATCAAGTGCTTTCTGTTCCTTCTATGGGTTTTTCCACCAGACTGAATGAGGTATGATCTTGGGTGTGGTGTTTTCTGTAACACCTTTCCTGTTACTCTTCTATCGGAAATCCACACACTTTGACCTTTGCGCAATTCATCTAAATCTCGAACTCCGTGATGTTTATCATAATTCTTCTTTTGGCTTTCTATCCGTCTCTCCTCTTTTGTTTCAAGAACTTCCTTGTTCACTGATTTTGGCTGTAACTGGATTTTAGCAAGAGGAAGAGTAGTGTTGATTCTCCTACCCATAAGTAATTCGGAAGGACTAAAACCATTTTCTAGCGGAGTTGATCTATATTCCATTAAAGCCAAGTAGGGGTCCTTTGATTTCTTTAAGCGAGCTTTGACCGTTTTCACTGCCGCTTCTATTAGACCATTACTCTGTGGAAATCGAGGGCTACTTGAAATGTGAGTAAATCCATAACTTCTGGCAAAGTTCTTAAACTCCAAGGTCTTTACTGGATCAAACTGTGGGCCATTATCAGAACGGACAACATCTGGAATTCCATGACGTGAAAATATTGACTTACAGTGATTTATAATTTCAGCAGAGGTCATTCTGTCTAACCTGGCAACCTCAGGATACCTCGAGTAGTAATCTGAAATTAGCAGATACCATGCATCCTTGTATTTAAATAGATCTAGACCTACAACTTCCCATGGTCTCTCTGGAAATGGAGTTGGAATTAAGGGTTGATGGCGATTACTTGATTCTTGAATACAAGCATTACAATTTTTTATTTTCTCTTCAATTTCTTTGCTTATTCCCGGCCAGTATACGGAGCATCTGGCTCGAGCTCTAAATTTGGATATGCCCAAATGACCTTCATGGATTCTATTCAGCACTTCTGCTTGATGTGACTTTGGAATGATGATTCTGCAACCTCTCATCAGCAGTCCGTCTTGAACTGAAATTTCATAACGATTCTGCCAGTAAGGTGCACAGCTTGCATCAACTTCTTTCTTTTCGGGCCATCCTTTCAGTGCGTATTCAGTAAGCTTTTGACAAGTTGTGTCTTCAAGTTGTGCAGCGTTCAGTTCTCTTAATTTGTGAGATGATGCAGGAAGGCAGTCTGTAACCATCTGAATGTAGGCATTAATTTCATCTTCTAATTCTGCTCTTCTGCATGGACCTGTTAGAGGGTTTCTTGACAATGCGTCTGCAGCATATAATTCTTTTCCTGGTATATGTACAATGTTATAAGAAAACTTCATCATCCTTATTTTGATTCTCTGTAATCGGGGAGACAAATCATCTAAATTTTTCTTAGAAAATATCGGAATGAGTGGTTTATGGTCAGTCTCTAGCGTGAAATGAATTCCTGTTAGATAATCCCGGAATTTCTCGCATCCCCACGCAATACCTAAGGCTTCTTTTTCAATCTGAGCGTAATGACTTTCCGTTGGAGTCAATGTTCTAGATGCATAGGCAATTACTGATTTTCTACCATCTGCTTGTTTTTGGCAAAGTGTAGCTCCTAGGCCAAATGAGGAAGCATCTGTGGTAACAATAGTTTCTCTTGCTGGATCAAAAACCTGTAGAACTGGATCAGATGACAATATATGCTTCAATTTCCGGAAAGCTTCTTCTTGTGGTGATGTCCATACAAAACTTACTTTGTTGCTTAGCAGAGAATACAGAGGAGAAAGTATATCAGCATAATTAGGAACAAATTTTGCTAGATAATTAGCCATGCCTAGTAGTTGCTTCAGTTCTCTTTTATTTGTTGGAACTTTAATATTTTCTATGGCCGCAATCTTGTCCACATCAGGATGGATTCCCTTTTCATCAATTATGTGGCCTAAAAATTTAATGGACGTCTGCGAGAACATACATTTCTTTGAGTTGAGTGTCATACCGGAGTCTTTGAGTCTTCTACAAACTTCTGTGAGTCTCTGGTCATGCTCGGTTTGTGTTGTTCCCCATACCAAAATATCATCCATATGGCAAACTGTTCCTGGGATGTCTGTTAAAATTTGAGACATTCTTCTCTGAAAATGCTCGGGAGCAGATGAAATTCCAAAAGGCAATCTTTGGAATCTAAATCTACCAAATGGAGTGATGAATGTGGTTAGATACGATGATTTCTTGTCCAATGGAATTTGCCAAAATCCTGAATTAGCATCAAGTTTTGAAAACACTTTGGCACCAGTGAGAAGATTCAAAGTATACTCGATTTTAGGAAGTGGATGCAGCTCACGTCTGACATTTTTGTTAAGCTCACTTAAATCCACGCAAATTCTGACATTGCCATCACTTTTAGGCACAATCACTACTGGAGAACACCACTCAGTCGGTTCTGTAACTGGAACAATGACTTCTTGTTCTACCATTCTCTTCAATTCAGCTTCAGTTTTCTTCAAAAGAGGAATTGGGACACGTCTAGGACAAGTAATTGCTAGAGGGGTTGAACCTGGCTTCAGCTTGATAACATGACATTCTTTCATTACCCCAAGACCTTCAAAAAGTTCTGGAAACGCATCTTTTGGATTCATAGCAGAAATCTGGGAAATTGAGTTTAAATTCGGCCCTAGCCCAAGAGCTAATAATGCGGGTTTTCCAAGCAGACAAGTTTGAAGATTATCTATCACATAGATTTCTTCGGAACAGGATTTTTCTTTGAATTTAACACTTGCACAGAATTTTCCTATTGTTTTCAGTGTTCTTTTGTCTGGACCACATAATATTTTACCTGGTGGGCTCAATTTGGTATTTTGAAACATACCTTTGAATACCTCCGACGGCAAAACGGTATGGTCGGCTCCGCTATCGATTTTAAACTGAATGTCCTTGTTGTTCACTTGAATGATGACAGTCCAGTCAATAGATGATTCATTTTTATTTCCAGGTTGGATAACTCCCAAAAAACCTACTTCTGAAAATTTTTTCTTGGGTTTTGTGAGACAAACATTGGCATAATGTCCTAATTTTTCACATTTTCTGCACTTGGCATCCCTAGCAGGGCACAACCTTTTTTCATGTTTCTGTCTTCCACACCACTTGCATTTTTCAGAAAATCGTGAATTATTTTCAATAAATTTCTTATTTACATCTGGTTCTGCATTGTGTTTATTTTTCCCGAACTTTTGTTTTTGAAATCGCTGATTTTTATTCTGCCAAACAGCATTAACTGACGCAGTTTCGTTACCGCTGAGCTTCTCTTGTTGTTCTTTAACAACTTCACTAAGCCTAACTCTTTCAGTTACTTTTGTAAGTGTAAGATCAGCATCTAATTGCAACTTTGCACTCAAATTTTTATCACGTATTCCCACTACAATACGGTCACGAATAAGTTCATCATGCAATGCACCATATTCACAGTGTTCTGCTAACGCATATAAAGCTGTTATGAAAGTATTCACTGATTCCCCTTCAAGCTGTATTCTTTTGTTGAATTGTGCTCTTTCAAAAATAGTATTTTTCTTAACAATAAAATGATCATTGAACCTTTCCAAAACAGTATCAAAGTCAGCTTGTTCTTCATCGGACAAACCGAAAGAACTAAATATATCTTCTGCCTGCTCTCCCATAATGTAAATTAAAGAATTTACCTGCTTATTTCCGGATTTGTTTGATAAACCTGAAGCAATCCTGTACCTTTCGAATCGGATTTTCCATTTAGACCAATTTCCTGGTGTTGAGAACGTAAAATGTTCCGGTGCTGCTATCTGAATGGACGCCATTGTAATACTTCGGTTTTCGAAATTTGTCGACGATTTTTTTCACAACAGAAAATGTTCGCGATCTTTTAGTAGCTAAGTATTTCACAGCTGCCACCATGTATAATTCGTGTTGATGTTTAGGAGGCGAGGAAGTATTACTGTACATGGCGTTTAACATATTTATTCGACAATCATACAAACACACGAATCACAACATAACATCGTTCTTAAGCACACACGGTTACAGTTACAGTCCTATTGGTTAGTTTACAGTCACCAAAGGCTTTGCTTATAGCACACTTCCTTTAATTAATTTAATATTATTATTGAATGTTACATGCATTTTTAAAGTTCACACACTTTTTAATGTTAAAAAAATAAAAAAACAATCAAAGGAAAATTTAGTTTATGCATTAAAAATTATAATTTTAGAGCAAAACTTACAATAACTGTAGATTTATTTACAACTGTTACAGATCTGAAAAAACATGATTTTTTCCAAGTGAATTTCAAACACTTATGACATTTTCGATGCATTTTCTGTCCAGTTCTCTTGGACAAAAGTTGCAACGTCCTCTTTTTTTGGCATTCTGGGGAAGTGACCCCAAGGGTCTTGTGTGCAAAAAATGCAATTCGGGAAAAATAAAACACAATAATAGCATTGTTTTGAATAGAAAACTAGAAGAATAAAAGCCGCAAAATGCCATTAAAAACAAATGGTTGATTAACAAGATATATTAAACAGAAATTGCATTGGGGTCACATATGACCCAAGGAACCCACGAGTGTTAAAGCATAATCTAACCTCAAATACCTAATGCATCTCCTCTGGGCTGAGACGGTTATGGCGACAATAATTCACTGTAACCGCAGCAGCTTTTTACTTCAAGATAGCCCTCGAACTAACCCAAGTAATAGTAGCAATAAACGTTTTAGTTTTAAAATTTATTATACATACGTTATGTCCTCTTAAACTTTGAGCAATTTTCAGATGGTGTGACATTTTTATAGTTTTAACATGAACCCCGTAATAAATTTCATCATTGCAAAATTTGATGCTAGCGAGAGTAATACCTTGCCTCCTAAGGTTGTATTACTCTGTGAAAATATCTCTCTCAATTTTTAAAAACCTCATTCAAATGTCAAGAGAGGGTGAGATATTTTTACCCATCTTTTAGCCTGTGATGGGGTCCCTGAACCAAAGGTTAGAAGAGTGAATTTAAAATTATATCTTAGGTGGCGCCCGACCCAGTCACCAAACATTGTCTTTCGGTCTCATCCAGGCAATAAATTTATGGAACATTAGCATTCCTCCTTCAGACATATGGGTGGTATAATTTGTCATTAAATATTATATATTATTAATAATAAGATTTAATGTTATATCTTCAAAAAATTGTTTCATTACGATTCAGTCGCTGAACAGTATCGTTATGTCGTTATAAAGGCCGAATCTAGGCCTTCGGTGGATTCTTAAAGCGCCTCCAGAACCTACCTTCATAATGCAATTATCCTAGGCTGAGACGGTTACGGAGCCAATAATTCACTATTCGTTTCAACCGACAGGACAACAAATCTAACGAACATACCAATGGGTAGGAATGGGGAACAATTTTGAGGGGGATTTTGCGCCATCGAGCTCGGGGGAGGGATGGGCACCCATGATAGACAATAACTCTTATAGAATCTCTTAATATTTAAAAACCTCATTCAAATATTACGAGAGGACGAGAGAATTTCACCCATCTTTTACCATCTGAACCAAAAGCTAGAAAAGTGAATTTAAACTATATCTCAGCGTCTTGGCCCGATCCAGTCACTAAACATTGTCTTTCGGTTTCATCGGGCAATAAATCTAGAGAACGTACAAATCGATTGCTATGAAAACAAAACAAAGGTCTTTCAAAGTTAACATAGGCATTCCTCCTTCAGACATATGGGTGGCCCTAAAAAGGGCCCTTTTTTTTAAATAATAAAGGTGAAAGTAGTCCAATATGTTTGATCGTTCATGGACCTCGACAGTCCATGTCGAAGAAATCTTCCAGGTCGCCGCAGCAGAAGGTATCTCCCTCCTCGTTCGTTTCCTCGGCGTATTCTGCCAGTGCACGGGCTTCATTCAACTCCTCCTCTATCGCTTCGAGTTCTTCGTCCATGTCCATCTCCAGGTCGATCGCGAGCTGTCGCATTTCGTATAAACTTCGTTCCAATCTCTGGATTTCTTCTCGTATAGCCATGATGTACTCCTGAAATTCTCCGCGTTGGGAGGTAGAATCCATGACGATGCAGTGAGAAGGCAAGTGGAAGTAAGTGTAGAATGAAAGAAACCTATAGGTTTAAATATAATATCTATGTTGTGGAGCTGAAAGTGCACTTAAGTCTAATTGGACGAACAGATATGGTTTCTAAACCATCTCGACCAATCACGTTCCGTATTCGTGTGTCTCTCCTTCCGTGAACTCAAATGTTTCTTTGCAAATTGGTTCATGTTTTATAAAAGAAAAAAAATACTTTGAATCTTACTCAAACTGTTATTAGAGTATATATGATGCTCGAAACAATGAAATGTTAAAAACAATAGTCATTTCGATTTTACCTACATTATCATCAAGACAATGCAAATATAATTACAACTCTTTTTGGAATAATCTTTAATAATCCAGGAAAATGAATGTCCTTCCGAAGTTTATAGTATATTTTCAACTTTTGTTAACCGGTTATTTCCTAAAATAAGGTGAATATCGTAAGAGGCGCAAACGTGGTTTTTTTTATCTTCATAAATTTGTTTTGACGCGCTTCCCTTAACTCCATATTTTTTAACCATTCACGATAATTATTTACCAACATCACTTGTATCGTGCGATGTTCTATTCGGTGAAACACACAAACTGATTCACGTAAAATAGGATTTAGCAAACCCATATCTCAGACCTGTAACTGAAAACACGAAACAAAAATCATGTATTGGTATGTTTTAAATTCCGAAATATGAATTGCGGTCAATTTCTGATTGAACGCTCTTTAGTTTGGTACAATATATCTAGTGCTATTACGTTACATATTTTGCAAAAGCATCCTTTTATCAAATATGTGTATGGTTCTGAAAAAGACCCTTTTTTTTTCCAATCTCAGCTTTTGTTCTTATCAGCCACGAGCTCTGGAATTTGCGTTTCTCCTGTGATAGTAATGCCAGAACTCCTCCTCCGCTTCGCGTAGCAACTCCTCTAAGTGCGGATGACGAGCGTACTCTTGTGCCATTTGTTGGAGTTCCTCGTACATCTGTCTCACGAATTCATGAAATTCTCTTCGTTCGCGGATGGCGTCCATTGGCTTATATTGTGGAAGGAAGAAGCAGATAATGAAGCACAAAAAAAAATCGAGTGAAATGTTTCACTTCTCCCTACATATATGTGTATATGTAGAGAGAGATAGTTCTACTGGGTGTTATTGGTTAGAGATTCTTCAACAACCTCATTGACCAATGAAATTAGTTTAGGCACTTCTACACCGTCGTTGACGCAGAAGTTCATTTTTATAGTTACACTAATGAGTTCCTAATTACGTATGACATTGAATTTTTCTAGTGTTATTAACAAATAATGTTATTTTAATGCAAATAATGTTGCAAAAAAAGAGACATTTCCAAGTTGATCAAGGGAAGACGAAATAATCAGTGTTAATGTAACATTACCACTATATTTTCCGCAAACTTTTTAAGGTGGTGTACTAATTGTAAACTAAGAAACTCTCTATTCATCTACTAAATTTGACATGATGGATGGATGTAAAAATTCAATCGGAATAAAAATGTTGTCGTGTAATATCGTCATGGTTTTTTTTTCTTTTAGAAAAGAATTGTTTGGAGAATGAGTTAAAAAACAAAATGGAAATTTTCACTTCAACTTTAATTTTTTCCTACAAATTTAATGTAAACATATGGGTTTTCCTTCAAAACAATTAAATTAAAAAAAAAAAGTCCCACTAGCGATAACAATGAATTCAAGTTTTCTTAATACAAAAAAAGTGTGCGAATTTATTTTACTGCAAAAACATTCTTTGGCAGCTTAAACACATTTTAACACAAATAATCATCTCCTGTGATCGTCACAAACTTCAAGTAGGGCGAATAGCATAAGAGCGTGCAAAGGTGATATTTTTACTTCCATAATTTTGTGTCTCAACGCGCTTCCGTTGACTCTGTTTTTCAAACATTTAAGGCTTACATAATTATTTACCGACATCATTTGTATCGTGCAGTGTCAGATGGGTGCAAAAACATAATTGCGTAAAATAGGGTTTAGCAGACTATATCTAATACGCATTACTGAAAAAACGGAACAAAAATCATGTATTGGTAGGTTTTAAATTCCGGAATAACTCCCGAAATCTGAATTTCGATCAATTTTCGACTGAATGCTCTCTAGTTTGTACAATAATTCTAGTGTTTATATCGTTATAATTTACCAAAAGCATCCTTTTAGCAAATATATGTGTGGTCCTGAAAAGGGCCTTTTTCTTATTAATTCCTTTTCAACTTCCACTTCGGGTTTACAAACACAGAGACCTGTTATCTGTCATATAATGTGAGAAATAATCATAGAATTCTTTCATCTGTCCGAGTTCATTTATATTATTAGGAATAGGATCTAGAAATAGGAGCTTATCCCCCACTAGTGTATTGTCTAACAGCTTACGACTGGGATATAAGACAGTCCAGTCCTAGTGTACCAGTATTGTTACTGTACTAGGAATGGTAGTCTCTCTTCTGCTCTGGTATCTATGTATTAGGAAAAGTATATGGGTGCTCTAACATTCGGGAAACATGGTTGAGTCACTGCATTGGAGGCTTTCTTAAAGGACCACCTGACTCGACTTTCAAAATACAGCTAGTCAGGGCTGAGACGGTTACAGAGACAACAGTTCACTGTAACTGCATTACTAATTCACTGCAACCGCATAATGCTTCTTCACTATTAAGTTCCTATTTTTAAATGACCTTGAGCTTTAAACCGACTTATTTAAGCTAAACTTACTTTTAGACACAAAATATAAAAATAGAATAAAATTAATAATGCAGCGGAATAAAAGTAGAAAAAAAAATCGTGTGTAAAGTATGCTGACGGTAACTTGTGTCTTGCGCAGTCATTTACTGCGACAATAGCTCACTGTAACAGCATCAGCTTTTTACTTTTGGATTGTCCCCCAATTAGTCCAGTACAGCGCCTAGCCTAGACTTTTTTTATCTTTTTTAAAATTGTACTTACCACTCGTAAAAAAAATTATTTAAATCATTGTACTAGTAATTTTTTAGCCTTCAGGCTCCAGGTGTTTCATAACGTGATAGTTCTGCTATAATGTTTGTATCCTCTAAATTTCTACCAAGCAGATCCAATGTTTTGACAAATGATCTTTTCTGGGGAGTAGATGTTTTTGGAAAAGATTCATCTAGTTCTCTAAGAAGATTAGAGACTACAGTTTCAGGAGCTGTACTGGGGTGGCTAGGCACTTGTTTATTAGGGCTCGCTAATACAGTTTCAGGAACTGAACCGAGGTTGCTAGGCACTTGTTTAGCAGGGCTAGTAAATTCAGTTTCAGGAGCTGTACTGGGATTGATAGGCACTTGTTTGCAAGGGCTAGTTAAAGCAGTTTCATAGGCTGAACTGAGATTGCTGGGCCTTTGTCTACTAGGACTAGTTAATACAGTTTCAGGAACTGTACTGGAATTGCCAGGCACCTGTTTACTAGGGCTAGTTAAAGCAGTTACAAAATTATCATCTAAGACTTCCAACTCACATGGTTGCAAATCCATCGGGATTTCATCCGAATCAATGTCTGCAATATCACTTATTTTCTCTTTTGTATCTTTATCAGCATTTGAATTTTTTTCTTTTGGTTTAACTGTTTTTTTAATCCTAGTTTTCGTCTTAGTGCGCACACGTCTTTTTTTAACCTTCACCGGGGTTTCTGAAGCCATGTCTTCATCCTGTAATATGTCGTACACATCATACTCTGATTTTCTCTTCGAACTTAATTTTGGTTCTCTTTTCCATATCGGATAGCGTTTCACGAGAATATTAGTATTTGGTAAAGCAGGCTTCTTCACCAAATACGAATCAATTCTGGAGCTTTTAAAACCGCCACACCGTTTTGACACAGATTTCTTATTTTCAATATTTTCTTTTTTGGCTCGATCACTTTTCACTTTTAGTTTTGAATCACTCTGAGTTTTTTTAAGTTTGTTTTTCCCGACCTTGCACCAGCTTTGTTCGACTATTTTCCTTTTGCCACAATTCTCATCACCAGTTTTTTTAAATGAGGGCTGCTTTAGAATGGACACTGTCTCTTCATCTGCAACTTGCAAATTATTATTTCTTGGCCGCAAAGTACGTAATTTTTTCTCAGTTCCATCATTTTCTACGCTTTTCGTTATAGTTGCATTTTCCAAACAGCTCGGGCTGGATTTCTTTGGTTTTGAATCTTTTCTACTTTGTGAGGTGGTATGGCCACCAGTTTCATCTTCAACTGGTGCACACTTTGCTTTACTTTTCAATGATTGCTTTCTTTGTGAAGAGGTTGAACTTGTTGTTTTAAGAGTATTCATTTTACTATTTTCTATTACACCCTTTTCATTGTTTAGAACAGCTAAGTTTTCTTTATTAGACTTGCTGGTTTTACGATTAGATGCTTTGGTCTTCAGATTTACGTACAGATGACCAACAATAGCTTTTGTATCATCTTTCTTCTCAGCTGTATTACATACATTTTCTTCTTTAAAAACTTTATTTAAGTTCACAGCTTTCAAAACATTGGAATTGTCTTGCAATGCAGACCGACTTCGTAGACGACGCATAGTTAGATCTGAAAAATAGAATTAAAGTAAAAAATTAGATAATACTTGAAAAGCAATATAGCAACTAGCAAACATACAATATAGGCTATGCATAAAGTATACAAAATTAAAGTACTCAATATTATGATGTTACCATTATTGTATATAATACTGACCAATCCTTTTTTTTCTTTTAAATCACATTCGCTACTTAATTTAATGCTGTAAATATTTTTTTTTTCAAGTTTTGATGTGATTTAAAGTCATGTTACTGCTATCATAACTAATAAAGAAAAAAACTGATGGTTGCCAGCACATATGTAGGCAGGTTGAGAAATTAGTATAAAAGATTACTGGTCTTTTGGACCAGTCAATATGAACATGTACTGGTCCGCAGACAACATTACTGGTCCGCTTTAAATTTAATCTCTATATATTATTTCTCTAAGCCGAATCCTATACCCGGTCGAAACTCGCTCATTTCTTTATCGAATTGCAAGAAAATTTATGATTTTGAAGCTTATCCCGCGGGCTATTGACGAAAATTAGACCCACCCTCTAAAAAGTATCGGTTCGTTTTTTATTCGAACTTCAATTTTTGGGCACAAAATTGACTCTATCTAGCGAAATAATTGTCGTATCGTCTCCATTTTGATTTCATTCGAAAGACTAAAAAAAATGCGTTCTTTAGAACGTTTCTCCGCTGCGGAATTACAAAATGATAAGCTTCGCAGCACATTTGGCTTCAATACAGTTGCGCCGGCTCAAACTTCGCCAAATCAAAGTAGCCAAGCCGGTGAGCCTCGCGAGATAAACAACATGGCGCGCTGCTCTCCGACGGAATCGTTGTATCGCGAAATTGTTTGCAAACTAGTCCATATATAAACGGCTTACTGCACATTTGATGAAAATTTCAGTTTATGCTGTATGCTGTAATTCGTAACATGTACAACACGGTACGTCACCTTGTTCTGAGAAAAAAAAAGAAAGCCACGCAGTACGCTGTTATAAATACACTGCAAAAGAACTTTTAATTTCAGACCTTTGAAGTAACTCTGATTTTTCATATTCAAGTGCTGATAACAATCAATGAATCCTGGAATACTTTAGTCGCTCAAGTGGGAAACTATCCTTATGTATGGGGAAATAAGCTTGAATAAGACTTCAAATCCGTCCTGATTTTAATCGCTTTTCTTTAGTGTTAATGCTCAAAATAATGTTTGTAGAAATGCAAAAATAATTTAAAAAAAAGCGATCAAAGTTGCGTTTTTTCAAATAAAAATAAACACAAACACAACAATTAAAAGACAATCAAAAACAGGCACTAATCTAGTATGTTTCATTTAATTTCTAATAAAACGCACTTTAATCAACTTTGACTCATATGTCATGAGTCGAATTGGCTGAACGGTTAGCGCGCTCGGCTAGTGTTGCCGTGGTCCGTGGTTCTGGCCCGGGTCGTCGGTTTTCCTTTTTTTTTGTTTTTCTTTTTTAACTAATTTTAGTTTAATTTTCTACATGTCTACTTTTAAAACATGAAAGAAATTTAGCTCCCTGAAAAAAAAGCATGTTTAATAGTGGGTATTTAATTTTTAATATTTTGTTCTTTTGATTTGCAAAAAAAGTGCAAACTTCCATTAATTTTCACCGGTTAAAACTCTTTTGAAAAATACTCTTTATGAGGAATATATCTTTTCTATTATAAATGTTTCAAAATATGCTTGCTTATTATAATTCTTTTTATTTGCCATGCTTAAAAAATAATGTAATGCATTAAACTAACTATTTTTTTTCATCAATGAATTTAAAATAATAATGTGCCAAAAAGTGTGAAGCAAAAATATTTTTCCTCTTCACAGCTTTTTATTTATTTATTTATTTTTTTATTATCATGAGAAAACATAAGTACAAATCCCCAGAAAATCCATGCTGACTGAAATTATGTGCAAAAAACCCAGGTTTTTTCCAACACTGCCTTTCGCATTACTTTTTTGGTGGAAAACCCTGACATTCGCACACATTGAGGTACTAAATATTCTGTACAATACTACATGCTTAACTCTATGCAAAAAAATTGCAAAACTTTCATTACTTTTCTTTTCTTTTTTTTCATAAAAACATTTAACTTTTGAACTCACATAGACAGTAGCTTTTCTTTTAGTGCATAAATTTCTGACAAATCAACTTATTTAAACAATTTTACTCAGATTATTTAGATCCTACAAATGCAACTTTACGGATCCATTAATTGTTATTGCAAAAAATGTCAAACAGCCGCTGGTATAATAAATACACCGCTGGTATAAATCCCCATCACAAGTATTAAAATTTCCTAGAAGTACACATTATTTTTTCATTGAGGAGAACAAATTTGAAAAATCCTCTTTTAGGAAGGAAATTGGAAATAAAAAAAATAATAAATATGAACCTTAAAACTACTCCCCCCTCTAAAACTACACATATGACGGTCCGTTTTATGAGTTGATAAAGGGTTTCCTTGTGGACTCGTAACCACATATATGAAACATTTTAATTTGTAATTTATTTAAGCTTATTTTACCTAATTGAATTTCTACAACATTAACTTCACTTAATGGCTTTTTTTTTTCTTATTGACGCTTAGCGGAGACAGCTGATTGTTAATAATAATGAATTATAAATTACTTAAAAAAGTTATTCCCGCATTACTCTTAAAACTCATTGATTTCATAATATTGAATTAAAAAGTCATAACTATATTTATTTACAAAAAAGAAAGAAATGAAAAAAAAAAGAGCTTTCGTACTACAACAAAGAAAAACATTAGAAAATCATGTATTCTTATCTAAATCCATTATGAAAAGTCTCGAAACGTAACTATGAAATTAGCCCACCCGACTGAGAGAAAAACTCGCGAGAGGTTACCGGTTTTCTTCCTCTATGTTTACGTTCGGGGGGAGCCCATTTCCCAAACTGAATCTTCACCATTTGGCGAAAAACATGAAGATGCGCTGCGAAGCTTATCATTTTGTAATTTCGCTTCTCCGCTAGCGCCGCGTAACGAGAATCTCGAAAACCCACGTTTAAGCGACTTATAAGCGATTGAAGTTTGAAAAAGTAAAATTTTTTGCTCAACTGTTAAAATCGTTACCATTGTTGTTCAAATCAATTTTAAATGCGACATTTTAAGCCAAGGCTTAGCTCAGTAAACCTTAATTGTAACTTTTATTGTTTCAAAATACTATTAGTCTAGTCAATAAAGGATTTGAAAAAACACTAAAACATGCAGTTTTAAAAATTGGCCACACAGGTACAGGAAGGGCTCCTGATGAACATACTAAAAGTCCCCAGTGGTGAGGGGGGAGCTCGCAGCGCCACCTGGTGCTTTATGGGTGATTTTTCAATTTTTGTCTTATATCTCAAAAACTATTGATTTGCGAGAAAAAATGTCGATTAATAAATTAAAGAGCATAAAATTATCTTTAAAACGTTCTTTTTGTTTTTATTATAACTATAATAGTTGCCGAGATATTCAACTTCAAAGTTTGTCATTTTTTGAGAAAACGACTATTTTCCCCCTCTTTTCTATTTTTGGAGCCGCCTCAGTGATTAATTTGATATTATTCTTTTCTTTTTTCGACCTGAAGTAGTACAGGTCATTAAGGTGATTTGATTTCTTGAAACGGGGAGGCAGGTTGGGGAGGAAGGAGGCGAGGAATGAAGGGAAGACAAAACTATGTGCAAGTGTACTTTTCATTATTTTTCCCTCTACCATAGTTCAGCAAACGAAGGCCCAAAATGTTTTATTAATAGCTTTAACTTCAAGTAATAATAATATTCTTTTCTTCAAACCAGGCAAAGATAAAGTAACCAAAATTTTTTATTCACAAGAATTACAAAACACTTGCAAGTTCAAAGATCAAATTCTCTTCCTCCATGCTTTCTCCGGCTGTGACACAACATCAGCTGCATATAACAAAGGCAAAGCCAAATTCATAAAGATGTTACAAAAAAATCAATCATTGAGCTACGTTCCGGAAGTGTTCTCAAATCCCCTTTCTACCCCAGAGCAGGTAGCGGAGGCAGGCCAATAATTTTTCTTAGCCTTATATGGGGCTCCAGTAAATATAACTTCTCTGAATAAACAGAGATTTATATCTTTTCAGAGAGCAGCAAGAAAAATAAAACCTGATCTTGCTTCCTTCCCACCTACTGAAGATGCCGCAAAATTTCATTCATTAAGAGTTTATCACCAGATTCAAAAGTGGTTGGGGAGATTACTTCCACCCGATGCCTGGGGATGGAAAAAAGCAGGTACATCATGGAAACTTATAACAACTTCAAGGCTTCCTGCTCCTGACTCCATTCTCTCCATGATTTTTTGTTCATGCACAAAAGGATGTGGTGCAAGATGCGGAGGGCTGCAGAAAATCAAGGATAAACTGCAGCATTGCTTGCTTAAACTGCCAGGGTATCTGCCTTAACGGTTCAAAATTGGATATCGCATTAGATGAACAGTCAGACGACGAAAGTATCCATTTAACTTGAGTACAATGTCCTTTTCATGTTAGTTTATATTTATTCTACATCTGTTCACTTTCATTATTTTATTTGCATTATTCTATTTTTTTAATGTTTGGACTTTTTTATCATTATTTTTATTATTTATCCTTTTTGCAGAAGGGTATACGTTTTATTTATAACATGATTTAAGGTCTTCTTGGACCTTAGTTGACTTAAATAGCACAGCACTATCGAAATTTAAGAAAAAAGTGATTGATATGCCTTTTTCGCAGTCCCAAAAAATAACGAAAGAAGAAGAGAAAAAGATAGATTTTCAAAATCTCACGAGTTTAGAACTTAAATGTCAAGTCTATTCCATCTATTTCAGTTATAAAATACAAATTCATTCTTTATTCTTTTTAAAGGTATTTTTATATTCTTTAATTTACCAATTGATGATTTTGCTGGCGAATGCATAGTTTTTGGGATATAAGACGAAAACTGAAAAAAAACGCAACCAAAATCCCTGGTGGCGCTGCGAGATCACCCCCTACCACCGAGGACTTTTAGAACGTTCATCAAAAGCCCGTTTTGCACGTGTGTGCCAATTTTTAAAACTATATTATTATTTTTTCGCCCTTATTTTGGGCCTTCGCTTGCTGAACTATGGTAGAGGGAAAAATAGTGAAAAGTACACTTGCACATAGTTTTTTCTTCCCTTCATTCCTCGCCTCCTTCCTCCCCAACCTGGTCCCCGTTTCAAGAAATCAAATCACCTTAATGACCTGTACTACTTCAGATCGAAAAAAGAAAAGAATAATATCAAATTAATCACTGTGGCGGCTCCAAAAATAGAAAAGAGGGGAAAAATAGACGTTTTCTCAAAAAATGACAAACTTTGAAGTTCAATATCTCGGCAACTATTATAGCTATAACAAAAACAAAAAAAGCGTTTTAAAGATAATTTTATGCTCTTTAATTTATTAATTGATTTTTTTTTCTCGCAAGTCAATAGTTTTTGAGATAAAAGACGAAAATTGAAAAATCACCCATAAAACACCAGGTGGCGCTGCGAGCTCCCCTTCACCACCGGGGACTTTTAGTATGTTCATCAGGAGACCTTCCTGTACCTGTGTGCCAATTTTTAAAACTATATTATTAGTTTTTCACCCTTACTTAGGGCCTTTGTTTGCTGAACTATGGTTGAGGGAAAAATAGTGAACTAGCACATATTTTGGTCGTCCTTCATTCCTCGCCTCCTTCCTCCCCAACCTGCCTCCCCGTTTCAAGAAATCAAATCGCCTTAATGACCTGTACTACTTCAGGTCGAAAAAAGAAAAGAATCATATCAAACTAATCACTGAGGCGGCTCCAAAAATAGAAAAGATGGAAAAAATAGTTGGTTTTTCAAAAATTAACCAACTTTGAAGCTCAATATCTCGGCAACTATTATAGCTATAATAAAAACTAAAAAAGCGTTTTAAAGATAACTTTATGATCTTTAATTCACTGATTGACATTTTTTCTCGCAAGTAAATAGTTTTTGAGATATAAGACGAAAACTGAAAAAACACCCATAAAACACCAGGTGGCGCTGCGAGCTCCCCCCTCACCACTGGGGACTTTTAGTATGTTCATCAGGACACCTTCCTGTACCTGTATGCCAATTTGCAAAACTGCATGTTTTTTTGTTTTTTTCACCCTAATTTTGACCTTCGTTTACTAGACTATATGGTAGTTTTGCGATAACGTTAGTATTTAGTTTAGTAGTAGCCTTGGGTATTTGATTTTAATATAGGGTATCACTTTTGTAGTAGTTGTAAAAGTGAACGTGTCTTTGATCTCTTTGAAAAGTTGTCAGAACGACGGCAGTAGATGGCGATGTTGTGCAAACGCACAAGATTTTACAATGCCAAGGAACAGGGTACCAGACTAACAGGAAGGTGTCTGTTACCTAGACAATATTAGACAATTCAACAATGCTTTGGCCTTCGCTTCAGTCAAAGTGGACTCAGTTAACATTCCTGGCAAAGGTCCATATTGTTTTAAACTACATGGTCAAGTGTACCATATGATCGGGAACTTGCAACCTCCGGCAGGGACTACACCAACTTACGCTGGACTTTTCTTTATAGATTTCGACACTGCGCTGCAACTTCGGGCAGATAATGAAGCCAATAAAAATTGTCGTATTAAATTTTAAGTTCAGAGTTTTTTTTGTGCGGAATTCCGCACGGGTCACCTAGTACTAAACATATTTGTACTAAAAATCATTTACTTTATGACTACTTTTATTTCAAATAAAATTGTTTCATTTGTCAGAAACCGTTCATATTGTTTTCGGTACAGTAGCCCCTCGTTATATCGCTCATTCGGATATATCGCTCTTTTCTTTTGTCTCCCCCCCCAAAAAAAAAACTTTTAGTGCAAAACCATTTTTGAGAAAATATGTAAGGTGCTCAGAAAAGGTCTCTTTCTCATTTATTTTGTGGAAAAAAAGACACGGTATAGGCCAATTACAAATTTGCGGGGAAGAACGATCGGCCGATGATACAGCAGCAGCATGTTTTCCTGATGAATAGAAAAATTGTTCAGCTAAATTTGGTAGATGAGCAAATCTATGATGCTGATGAAGCTGCTCTCTACTGGAAAATGCGTCCAGATAAAACTCAAGATTTCAAGGCGAATAAAGGAATTTTTATGTATGTGTACTTGGATGCTGGATAGAAAACTATTTTTAATGACCTCGGTTATATCGCGCTTTTTTCTTGTCCCCCGAAAAGCGCGATATAACGAGGGGTTACTGTATTTTGGAAAAATGTGCATTTTTAAAAACATGGCAAAAAATTTATTTTTAAGAAATGGAGGAAAGATAGCAAAATAAGTTTTCTGGCTTTTGGATAAAAGGTTCTGTACTGTGGTGCTAGATTTAAATGTTAAAGCTATTTGAAAAGAAAAAAAGAAATTGTAAAGAGAAAAAATCACCCAATGCTTCCCTATAAATAGCCTAACTTCAGCTAGGCTATTTATGGAGAATATTCTTTATGCTTTGAATGCAACTTGTGCTTTGTTTCTTAACAAAAATAAGGTAACTATTCGGCGGCCGAATAGCCGAATATTCGGCGTTGTTCGTGTCAAGTCACTATTCGTTACATTCCTAATAAATACCATTCAAAGTTTTTTGATAGTAAGTATTCATAAAGCAAAGATCATTATTATTATTAATTTTTCTTTGAGTTTATGAGAGAACAAAAATAAACACAATTGCAAGGAAAGAAAATGGGCTTTTCGACATGACAGAGCGGGACGTTTGGAACAATTTTGTCAGTAGATTTTGTTCCATAAATAAATTTAACAAGGTAAGAATTTTTTTGTTAGTAGCAACTTCAAACATTTGATGTAGGAATAACGTAAAAAATTTAAATTGGTAATTTTTTAGAAAATGTCTGAATTATAAGCACTAAAAAGCTTGCGACGGAAGGGGACTCGTGTGAGTCCCGTCCCGTCACAGGCATTATATTGCTTATTCTTGAATCATTTTCTTTAAAAACATGAATATTTCCCTTTCCATATAATTCTAATGACAAATAGTTGCTGTTGATACCAACAAAAAAATTTCCTATCTTGTTTGAATTGTACTTGTAGAACAAAATCTACAAACAAAATTGCTCCAAATGTCCCGTTCCGTCAAATGGACAGGCCCAAATATGTTTTTTGTTGATTTAACTGTTCTTACAAAGGAAATGTCAGAACAAGAACATACAGAACCACACAAAATTCAACAGTAGTGATCATATATTTGCTTAGAGAAACATTTGACTAGTGACCTTTTACTGACTACTTCAAATTATAAATTTTTTACTAGCTTCTGATTCAGCAATTTAACATTACAGAAACAGAGCAGCTTTAGGTTGCAGGAAAAACGCAGTGCTTTGGATTCTTAAGCAAATTTGCAGATGATTTTTTAGTTGGGGCAGTAAGAAAACAAAAAGACTTAATATTTAAAAATAACATGGAACGTTGAATCTCAGCGGACGAATATTCGTTCTCCGTTTTCTGGGATATAATCCAGAGAATGCATTTAATTGTAATTTTTCAGTTTGGAGTCTGATTTTTAAGTAGGATTTTTCGGAACCGATTTAGATTTTACGATTATAACCTTATGTCGGGTTATCCCGCAGACTATTTTTAAATTTTTAATATGCGTCGTGTAGACTGCAGCAGAAATTTTGCTGCCGGGGAGCACTTACATAAATACGAAAATGAATTCCATGAATGCGGGTAGCATAACACAACACATCTGTACCTCGGAACCAGAAGGACGTAAGTCCAAAAATGGCCATTTTCACCCAATTAGTGTTTTGTATGTAGAATCTTATTCTGCATCGACCCATGAGAACGGTATTCTACAAAACGAATTCCTTCCAATTATTTAGTAGCATGTGAATCCCATCCTTTGCATGCATCCGACAATCGATTTTCGCCCTCTACTGTAGAGTTACAAAAATGGACTTACGTTAGTCTGGTTCTGAGGTACAGATATAAGGTTTGAATAAAAGTACGTGTCATATATGGTGTTCACAAAGCGAATTTTCATTATTGAACGTAAAAATAGTATTAGATAATTTATTCTTTTATAATTAATCAAACTGCAAGTGAGCTTCAATTAAATGACACAAGCATCATGGAATTCTCCCAGTTCTAATTCTGACATTCTTGTTAGAAACTTCAAAAATTGTGAAGAATAATAAATCATATTTATGACGATTTAAACGTATTTATTCCAAAATTCTGGTGATATCATGAAAAGAAAATAACATACGGCTTTCTGTCTCGAAGGTATATAATATTGGGTAATGGCATTCATTCTAACGTCAACGGAAAATTACGCGCGAAAAACATAAACAATCAAACAATGCGAGGGAAGAGTTGAGTTGTTTTACAGACCGTTGTACAAGAGAGATAGAAAAAAACTGCAGTTCATGGATAAACGAGTTGGCGCTGTATTGCATGTTCCTGTCTAAGGCAGGGATTCAAGTGAAACAGGCCATCGCAAATTACAATCGCTACTGGAAATGAATTACATTGGAACGTTTCTTGATAAAAACATCGTGACGTCAGCGTGACGTTTGCCTATGAAAAACGAGCTAGATAAAACGTCACAGCCTACTTGGCGAATAAGAGGAGATCGCTGAGTGCTTGTGAGCTCTTATTGGTTCCACCCGTAGTGACGTCATGCCAAGTTAAGTTGATGATAATGTAATTCACTTCTAGTAGCCATTGCAATTCGAAGCGATCGCACTGCTGTTTCACTTGAATCCCTGCCTTAGCCCTTGCTTAGGAGCGGTTACTCACTGCTTTAAACATGCAATGGTTACTCAAAAGTGATTTGAAAGTGAGTTTTATAAATTTATGGGCAGTTTTGTTCCAGCACCACACTAGATTTAGTTTCAGTTGCTTTGTGGTGTCAATCAATCAAAAGTGTTTAAAATACAGTGAAACTTATCCTAGAGCTTGAATACTTCCTAGCGGTGTTTTCAGAAACTACTCAAATAGGTAAACCATTTCAATTTTGTGCGGACAAGGAATATTCGAAATTCAAAAAGGACACTGGACAGGCCAGTGGCGTACTCAGGGGATGGGCTGACAGTGCTGTAGCCCACCCCGAAATTTTTAAACAAAAATTTTTTTTACGTATATTTAAAAAAAAGTAGTTTATCTCCTTTGCACAAGAACATCATGAGATTTCGCAAGTAAAAAAAACTTATTATAAATATAGATAACAAAATTGCATCCATCTATCTTTTGCATAATTCCTCCAAATAATGCTCACAAAAATTAGAATTAAATATCAGTTGGAACCTCACATTTTTTTGCATCATACACTATTTGTGATAATGTTCCAAGGTAATTAGAATATGAATTATAATTTTTTTAACCTATTTCATGCTACAATGAAATAAAATTGATAATTCATTGTTAGTTGTCATCTTTGTTGAAAAATACTCAAATTTAAACGTATTAATTTTTATCAATTTGTTTGCTTAATTCTTAGAGGTTTATCTTTATTACTCTACACCAGGACTTCCTAAACTGTGGTCCGCGGACCCCTCAGGGGTCCGCTGAGCTTTAGTCGGGGGTCCGCGGTGAATCACGAGAAAAAAAAAAGGGGTTTTAAAGCTTTAAAATTACTTTTTTGCTTTTGAAAACCAAAAGTTTTCCTTTTCGAAGTATGCAGTTGCCCTTTATGCCATACTCAATATTTTGAGACAAGTTGCTGCAAGATCATGCGGTCAAACCGTTTTCTGCTCTGACAAAATCGTACTGTCTGTCATCATGTTTATTTGAATATTTGATAGACATTTTAATATAGATATTTGATTGACATAACTTCAGGTTAAGATTTGGAAACTACCTTACAAGATACTTTTTAGACCTCAATTTCAGGAACTTTACCGGAGACGGTCCCCAAAACTTCACTCCCACATGAATTCACCGTTGATCGTATGGATTAGTACTCTTACAACTATAATTTAGAAAAATTTCTGGGGAACAGTTACTGACCTCCACTTTCCTTAATATCATCAGGGTTAGTCTACGTTTGAAATTGTAAATTTTAATTTTTAAAAATATCCGGGATCTTTCCTTGGACCCTTTCGTTACCCAAATGGCAGATTCCTACGTTTATAACGCTTCCATTTCTAAAAAATTTGTGGAGCGCACGAATATCCCTCTTTCCTGACATAACCAAACTCTAAAAGTGCGTTTGAATAGCTGTAATTTAGCAAATTGCAAGAAATAATTCATTGAAACTTCAATAAAAAATAAAAAAAATAATCCGGCGGATTATCCCCATACCTCATTTAATCTAATTGTTAACAAAAATATCTTTCAAAAGAGAATTTTTAAAGCAAGGATTTTGAAAAATCGCTTGATGAATAATGCTGTCTTGGACCTATTGCTCCTCCTCATATGTCTAAAAAAAGGCCTACTGGCGCGTATTTAAGGCTTAAAATTTAAAAATTTTCTGGGGGTGGGTGCCCCAAAAATTGCTCTAACATCGCCACAAATCGTATAAAATTGCGTTTTTTTTTTTTTTTTTTTTTTTTTTAAAGGTACAGTATGCAAAAATGTATGCACTTAAACTAGGTTCATATTACAAATGTAAAAGTGCAGTTTAACTTACGGTCTTTGTTACGAAAGATATACTTAGTAACTATTATGAACTTCTTTTTACTGACAAAAGATAAATTTGAATATTTATGACTGTAAAATTGAGATTACGAGCAAAATGCGCCATAATTTGATTTTCTCCCGCTAAAGTAACCGTCAAGAAATCTAAGCCAGGTCTGGTTTAAGTTAAATTTCCAACTTCATTTACTTTGCGGGGAACGGGGGGGGGGCAAACAATGTTCACATTTGGTTGAGAAAAAATGAATCTCCCACTGGAGGAAAATCCTACATATGCTACTAGTTGATTTATTTAAAGTTCAATTCACTACGAACAAAAATTACCTTTGCACTTTCTCTAACGACAGGGGTCCGCTCCGAACTTTGATTCATGAAAGGGGTCCGCTGCTTAAAAAGTTTGGGAAGCCCTGCTCTACACATTCAAAATTGAAAGAAAATGGCCATTTTGAAAAAAAAAAAATTTGAATTTTGACATTGATGATTTTTTTTTTAAATTTCAAAACCACGTCTATGTGAATTCAAATGCATCAAGGAACCTCTGTGCCAATTTTGATGAAAATCCGACGAAAACTGTGGGTTTGTATGTGGAACAAACATACAAATATACATACATTAAAAAATATACATACATACGTATATACAAATATACATACATCTATATAAAAATAAATATATATATATATAGATGTAAGACACAAATTCGCTCTATCTTGCATTATTGTTAATTTTCCGTATCTTAAATTATTAACGTGATAAATTAAAAAAAAAAAAAGAAAACTGTCTGACAAAAGCTATATGCTTTTATTGAAAAATATAAATTTATAATGTCAAAGGTTCATTGAAACAGCAAATCGAAATGAGTTTCAGTTCCTACAATGACGAATTGCGATAGACGTGAGTGTGTTCGTACAGGCGTCAGTGTGTGCGTGCAGGACATGGGCGCTAGCACCCAAAGGAGCAGGGGCCGGTGGACGTCCCAGGAGATGGAGCACCGGGACGCCCCGTGGTAGACCCCGGGGACAATCTAAAAAAGAAACTACACGACGTCTGAGGTCAGAAATGAGGATAAAAAAGCAATTTGTTGTTTATGCTCAAAGGAAAAAAAAACTTGATGGAAGTACGCATTTCCAACTCTTTTAAAAAGATAAAAAATCAATAAATTACATAAGCATTTTGAAGAGCAGCTCTTCCCCGGGTTCCAAACTGACTTGCACCAACTTGCACAACTGTTGGTGCCTAACTACATTGCAAAAGACCAGTTTTGTAGGACTTAACCCATTAATGCTTGACATTTTTTCCCCAAAGATATATACTAGTTACAAACAGTGTTTAATGGACAGGAAAAATAATTTAAAAAATATAATATTTTTTTTATTAAGGAAAGAAAAATTGTCCCTTAAAAGTTACGATAGACCCCAGAGGGTACACACTTTTTTTACTAAATTTTTTTTCTGCCTACGATATAATATTTAAGAGCAAGAATCTGAGAAACTGTCACGCCTAGCACTATGAGGTGATTCATGACCTCTCAGATTTTCTAACAAAAATTACCAAATGTTTATTATCTTATTGAAAGACCTAATCCAGAATGTTTTGCTCTAAAGTTGAGTTGTTTAGTTTTTATGGATCCCCAAAGTTGAAGGTGCGGCATCAAAAATTAAGCGGATTTGCAAGACATGGAAGTTGCTGTGAGCCAAAACTCTTACCAGGAACTGTTGAACTCATATTTTCTTTTTGTACATGGAATGTAGAAGGTTGAAACTTAACAAAATGAATGTTAAATTTGTGTTAAGTTGTTGCCGTAAGGTCAGTGAAGGCCCTCAAAACAAGGCATTTTCGACGTTTTTCAGCATGTTTGAGGTCCAAAAACAGCTTGTACATTTCAGTTGCCACGGCAAAAGTAGTGTCGTTTGAAAGACCAGTGTTAGCACTTTAAAATAATGTATAAATAACCGAGGAAAGTTCAACGTGCTTTTAGTTGCGTAAGGCCGAAATATGAAAAATGTCACATTTTACCGATATTCAAACGGTCATAACTTCCTCTGCCAACAACATATTGAAATATTTTTTCTGCCATGTCATAGTCTATTCTTTGTCTTAACAGAACAGTTGAGTCCTTTGAGGCGAAATGCTAAAAATTTTTTTACAAAAAATGCACAGGAAAAAATACATTTTTTGCCAAAAATTTTTTTACATTTCGCCTCAAAGCACTCAACTGTTTTGTTAAGATAAAGAATAGAGTATGACATTGGCAAAAAAAATATTTCAATATGTTGTTGGCAGAGGAAGTTATGACCGTTTGAATATCGGTAAAATATGACATTTTTCACATTTCGGCCTTACGCAACTAAAAGCACGTTGAACTTTCCTCGGTTATTTATACATTATTTTAAAGTGCTAACACTGATCTTTCAAACGACACTACTTTTGCCGTGGCAACTGAAATGTACAAGCTGTTTTTGGACCTCAGAAACGCTGAATAATGTCAAAAATGCCTTGTTTTGAGGGCCTTCACTGACCTTACGGCAACAACTTACCACAAATTTAACATTCATTTTGTAAAGTTTGAACCTTCTATATTCCATATAAAAAAAGAAAATTGGAGTTAAACAGCTCCTGGTAAGAGTTTTGGCTCACAGCAACTTCCATGTCTTGAAAATCCGCTTAATTTTTGATGCCGCACCTTCAACTTTGGGGATCCATAAAAACTAAACAACTCAACTTTAGAACAAAACATTCTGGATTTGGTCTTTCAATCAGATAATAAACATTTGGTAAGTTTTTGGAAAAAATCTGAGAGGTCATGAATCACAGCCGTGACACTCTCAGATTCTTGCTCTTAACAAGACATTTTATAAGAAGAAGTAAAATCAGTAATTAACATAAACTGGGAAGCTGGGAATAACTTTGAAAACTTAGCTTTTTTTCTTGAGATTGTGAACGATGTCCTTTTTGATAAAGATCATATTAAAACGGCTACAGAACACACTTTACAATATTTATGTGCTGCAATCTGTTAATAGCGAATTGAAACAATACCAAGGTACTCATTGAACACTATTATTTGGTTGAAATGTTCATTTGGGGGACATTCAGACCTTTTTTTGGATCGTCCCTTAAAAGGGACGCTAGGCATTAATGGTTTAAATTTATGGTCTCTCTAGTAACGTTTTTCGCTTTGGTTACATGTTTGAATTAAGTTCAGTCTAGGAGTTTCACTAAAATAGAAACCCTTATGTCTGCTGCTCTAATTGATTGAGAAACTAAAAAAAAGAAAGAAGAGCTCTTTCGAATGACAGAGAACATTAAGAGGTGTGTGGATGCTTTTATACTTAATAGGCAATTTAACGTGAAATTCTAGCTTAAAAACCTAATTACAAAAAAGAAAATAATAATAATAATTAGGGATGCACCGATTAATCGGCAGTACCGATTAATCGGCCATAATAGGCCACTTTGCCGATTATTAATAATCGGCAAAATCTTGCCGATTAATCGGCAATTTTTTAAAAAAATTTTATATTATCTTTTTAAGTATACCTTCACCGAGAAACTATGATAAATTGTTTTATTAACAGTAAATAAATGTAATTTTCTGAAATCCTTACTATAACGTACAGTATGAAAGTGTGTATAGAGTAAAAACAAAACAAATAGTTCATAGAAAACGTAAAACTGATTGGAATATTAAAGATAACCCTCTGCAAATTCCTGAAATTTTAAGTTGGAATTCAAAAGCATGAATATTTCATTTCATTTATAATCAGTCAAATTTTGCTGATTAACCGGCGGAAAAGTTGTTTTAAATAAAATTAATTCAACGATTTTTGAACACAACATTATGATGGGTAAATTTATAAACAAGAAATGAATAACTTTCTGCAAACAAGAATTACACGTTTTACGAAAGTGTAATGAGTAAAAACAAAACAAATAATTCAAAGAATGAAATACAAAATAAAAATAATAGTAATAAATTGCCTCTCAGTTGATACAAATGATTTAATAATTTAATATTCCTATTCTGAATAAATCGACACTTCTCTTTTTCTCTTTAGCTTATTGCTTTTAAATAACCTCTAATTTTCAAAGAACATGTCCTGAATTAAATGGCTACTTATAGTTGAAAATTAAATTTAAATTAAAAACACCCCTAAATTAAAGTGCTCATCACAGCCCCCCCCCCCCATTTGTTTTAATAACAATTATGTCTAGTGTGTTAATGTAATTTTATTTACAAAAATATTTAAAAAATTTCAAAGGAAGTTGATAAAATTTTAAAATTATTTAACATGGAAAAATGGAGAAAAACAAATCTTTTGTCAAAAACAAATAAGTAACCATTTTTAAAAATCGGAATTGCATTAGAAAGGGTAAAAACAGTGAGGGTGAAATTGGTAATATTAAAAATAATAAACCCGAACATTAATCGGCTCTGCCGATTAATCGGCCGATTCTCATTCGCCGATTAATCGGTAATCGGTAATCGGCCAATTTGCTTATCGGTGCATCCCTAATAATAATAATAATAAAAATCGAAATTATGAAAAAACGCTCCGACGTGCAAACGACAGATGCTCGAAGTAATTTTGCATCACGTTTCAAAACTGTGGGTGCTGCGGAGTTTCCTGAAAGCAGACCTGCCACACACTTTCTTTTAAGTTACTTTTTTCTTTTAATTAATTGAGAGCCCTTTGTAATAGCCATAGGGGGCAGGGCGGGGGGCAACTGCACCCTCTTTGATCAGAGACAGGGGCACTCCGATGGGAAGTCACTGTGACCTCCCAACTTTTTTCTTATTTGCCAATTTATTTTTCTTTTGATACTTTTTCAGGTTACATGTTGGTAAACACAAGCTTCAAAATAATTTTAGAAAAAAAATAGAACCGACTTCAGTTGGAAATTGCTCTAAAAAGTAAAAAATAATTGTTTTCTTTGAACACCATCGAAACTACTTTTAAACATCAGTTTTGAAGTCGGCGCAAAAACAATGTATAGAATCATACGCAACTATAATTCAACTCTATACATTTTAATGGATCCAGGTTCTTTAAAAGCATTCACATACATTTCATTCATTACCACACATTCGTGTAATGGTACTAATATTCTGCTTTTAATTTTCAATGGTTTCCCTAAAAAATGTTGGTATAATATGGTTAAATATCATTTGACCTTTCGTTTTTGCGCCGACTTCAAAACTTATGTTTAAAAGTAGTTTCGATGGTGTTCAAAGAAAACAATTATTTTTTACTTTTTAGAGCAATTTCCAACTGAAGTCGGTTCTATTTTTTTCTAAAATTATTTATTTTATTCTTTTTAGTGTAAGTGTACTTATGAAATAAGGTAATGTTTCCATTACGGAACTTCACCTAATTTTCTTAAGTAAATGCTCCATAAAATAAACTGAAAAAAAAAGGAAGAAACTATCAACGCGTCTGAAATTATAAACGATTGACACTAAAAAATAATCGTTGTTATGCTCTGGTATTTATTCGTGTACTAGTTTAATCAAAGCCATTTAAATATCAACGGTTTGTCAACTAATTTATATTTCAAAGCAATTCTAGTTTCTCGTTGTTCATAAGATTTTAACACATACTACGTACGTTACCGCTAATGAGTTTCATGTTAGATTTAGTTAAGCCTTGGTTCAAATTTTTCATCATGATTACTACTAATATTGCTGTTGCGAGGCAAAAAATTTTTGCAACAATGGCTTGAAAATTTAATCATTTAATGGGGAAATGACATGAAATTTACTGTTTTCCATAATAACTTTTTTTCTAGTGAACAAATATCGTCATATGAGTACATGGTACCTAAGTTACACCATCTCCCATCGATTAAAAAAAAATCATCCAAATCGGTTCAGTAGATCTGATGTTATGTGCGAACAAACAAAAAAAAACATACGCTTTGAATTGATAACCTCCTCCTTTGTTGAAGTCGGTTAAAAACTTCAAAAAATAATTTTGGAAAAAAATAGAACCGACTTCAGTTGGAAATTGCTCTAAAAAGTAAAAAATAATTGTTTTCTTTGAACAGCATCGAAACTACTTTTAAACATAAGTTTTGAAGTCGGCGCAAAAACAATGCATAGAATCATACGCAACTATAATTCAACTATATACATTTTAATGGATCCAGGTTCTTTAAAAGCATTCGCATACATTTCATTCATTACCACACATTCGTGTAATGGTACAAATATTCTGCTTTTAATTTTCAATATTTTCTCTGAAAAATGTTGGCAAAATATGGTTAAGTATCATTTGAACTATCGTTTTTGCGCCGACTTCAAAACTTATGTTTAAAAGTAGTTTCGATGCTGTTCAAAGAAAACAATTATTTTTTACTTTTTAGAGCAATTTCTAACTGAAGTCGGTTCTATTTTTTTCCAAAATTATTTTATTTTATTCTTTTTAGTGTAAGTGTACTTATGAAATAAGGTAATGTTTCCATTTCGGAACTTCACCTATTTTCTTAAGTAAATGCTTCATAAAATAAACTGAAAAAAAAGGAAGAAACTATCAACGCGTCTGAAATTATAAACGATTGACACTAAAAAATAATCTTTGTTATTCTCTGGTATTTATTTGTGTACTAGCTTAATCAAAGTCATTTAAATATCAACGGTTTGTCAACTAATTTATATTTCAAAGCAATTCTAGTTTCTCGTTGTTCAGAAGATTTTAACACATACTACGTACGTTACAGCTAATGAGTTTCATGTTAGATTTAGTTAAGCCTTGGTTCATATTTTTCATCATGATTACTATTAATATTGCTGTTGCGAGGCAAAAAATTTTTGCAACAATGGTTTGAAAATTTAATCATTTAATGGGGAAATGACATGAAATTTACTGTTTTCCATAATAACTTTTTTTCTAGTGAACAAATATCGTCATATGAGTACATGGTACCTAAGTTACACCATTTCCTATCGATTTAAAAAAAAATCGTCCAAATCGGTTCAGTAGATCAGCTGTTATGTGCGAACAAACAAAAAAAAAACATACGCTTTGAATTGATAACCTCCTCCTTTGTTGAAGTCGGTTAAAAATAGCTGAATACAATGAAAAATATTTCTAATAAGAATTCAATATGCTAAAATAAAGTCTGACGATTTAACCAGAAAAGGATTAGTTTTGCACGGAGTCAAATGACAAGAACGGCAGTTTTCTTTTGGTTGGGAGAATTTGGACTTTTTGGGAGGTCACAGTGACCTCCGAGAATTGGGGGTGAATGTGGTGGAATGACCTCTGAAAACTCTTGGGAGAATTGCAACTTTTTTGGAGGTCACCGTGACCTCCCATTGTGGGTGTTCCTACTTGCTCCTTCCTGACATGAGTCCTGGCTACGCCCATGTGTGTGATGCATTGAGTGAATAGTCCGATTTGAACAACTTTTCTTTGTTCGAAAGATCTTATCAAGGATACTTCATTCCCGGAATTAACATTTACGATTTGAACAATTTTGCGTTCAACATTGAACCGCTCAAGCAAGCTGTCACCCCTAAAAATTTTTGAGTGAACAGTCCGATTTAAATAAACTTTTTTTTTTGTTCGAAGGATCTCGGCAAGGATACTTCATTACCGTATTTAAATTTTTAATTTGAACATTTTTTCGTTCAACATTGAACCGTTCAAGCAACCTTTCCCCACCTAATAGCTTTTGAGTGAACCGTCCGAATGGAATAAATTTTTTTTTTGTTTTAAAGATCTCGGAGAGGCTCATTCCCATATTTCGTTTTTTAATTTGAACCATTTTTCGTTCAATATTGAACCGTTCAGAAAAAAAATTTAACATTAGTGCCTACGGGGAATTTAAGTTGAATGTTGATCCTGAACTTAAAGTCGGATTTCCTTCAAACTAACTTTGTAAGAAAATGGTTTTGATAAATAATGTTTGTAAAGTACTTTTCTGAATAATCTTCTGTGAGGACTTTGATTCCAACTCTAACTCCGCAAACATAGCGGAAATGCAGGCTCAGAAAAGAAATGACTGACTGTGCAGACGATTTTTTGTTTATTTATTCATTTGTTTTATTTTTATTTATTATTATTATTATTATTGTTTTCTCTTTTTTTTTTTTGGAGACGATATTTTTTTTTGTAACGAAAGTGTTTCATTTACGAGGGCATTTTGTTCTTTATTTATATTTAACAACTGGCAACGGATTAAAAGTGAAATTCGAGACATTTTATCAACGGACGAGTTTTTTTTTCCTTTTTTTTCTTTCTTTGATAAAATGTGTTTTGATGTACTTTGTACTTAAAATTTTTTTTTTTGAAAACGATTGAGGAATTTTTCTGCGGAAGAACTGTAACAGTTATATTCTTTAAAAGGTGCGAAAAAACTTTATTTATTCATTTATTTACTTTTTATGTCTCTATTTCATGTGATGAGAGGGGTATATTTTGCTTTTAGAAATCAGCTTTAAGTGCTAAAAAGGTATGTTTGACATAATTTTTAGTCTCAGATAATCAAGAGAATAATGATCAGATGCTAGTATGCTGATGTCGATGTACGGGAAAGTAGGCTCGTTTAGTTCTTAACAAAACTTCTTGTTATATACTTATTTGTTTAAAAGAGTATACACAACAAATTATTTTCATATATTGACTATTAGTGAATGATATTCATAATAAATATTGACAATAGTAATTTTTTTTCATTAAGAAATGTATGAATATATTTTGTTCGGCAGTTCTTGTCAAGTCCGTTACCCAAAGATTATTTTAGCTGAAAAACGTATTTATTGCAGTCAAAAGATGGTAACACGCATTCAGTTAACTTAACAAACTAGTGACGTAACTATTTCGTACCATTTTGTTTTCCTGAATCGAGAAATATTGCTGTGGCGTTTCGCACAAGATTTCTTCCAGGTGCGTATTTTTATTCTTTGTCAAGTCTGTTACTAAGGATTTTAGTATTAATTTTTACTTTTTCTCAACTTTTACCCCGAAATATTGTTTATTATACAACTCTAAGAAAATGCATATTGTTGTTCAATTTTTTAATTTGATAACCTAGCCATAATTTGACATTTTGGTTGAAATGTCAAGTCCGTTACTGGTCAAATCCGTCACCAAATGTCAAGTCCGTTACCATACAGTTTTTGATCAATATTTCAATGATCAAAAACATCGTTTTAAGCTTCAGGGACGCAAATACAGTCGACGCTCGTTATAACGACCACACGTTATAAAGACCATCCTAATATAACGACCGGTGAGAAAACCCCCAACTGTATCCCAATATACTTTTTGTTCTACCTCTTATAGCGACCACTCGTTATAAAGACCGCTTTCTGTGGGACGGAGACGGTCGTTATATCGAGCGTCGACTGTAATTTCAAATGAAGTTGGTTCTAGGCAATAGTGTAAAAGTGAGATTTCATATTGATTTTGTATGGTAACGGACAACAATTTTCCTTGCAACTTAAAGTTTTATAACATCATTAGAATACTTAATTATGCATTAAAGTGTACAACCAATTACTTTTCACACACCTAAAATATGTGACAAAACATCTGTTAGTGATTCTAAAAGAAAATAGCAAGTTAAAAAATTTACTTAAAAATTCTGAAATGTAAGCATATGGTGAAAATGACCCCTATACATTATACTCCCGATTATCCGCGGAATTGGATGGCACGGATATCGCGAGTAACAAAAATCGCGGATAATCCGAAAACAGCATAAAATAAGGGGTACAGAAGATAAAAGTCTTTTGCTTAAAAATAATTGCATTACACTTAAAACGTGATATTTACAAACAGTGACGATAGGTACGGCATAAAAAAATATATGTATTCGAGGTTCTCAAGCATATAAAATCTATAAAGAAGTGGTATGATAACGGTGAGGTAAAATAATTTATTGGATGAAGTACACCTCACACACTCCAGATTCCCTCGTACCCACCACAACTCATGGTTTAACCAGAATAGGACCCTGAACAGCGCTTTGTTCTGTTTTTGAACCAGACCGAGGGCCGAGCAAACCCTTGGCCCAGCACCCCCAGAGGTATCGTTTCACTTGGAGGACTTTGTGACCACGACATTTTAAACGTCCCCCAGTCACCTTTAATCAAGATCTTTGATAGGCTGGGATCGAACCCGCGTCCCCCTGGACACGAGTCCGACGCCTTACCGATCGGGCTACCACGGCCCAAGGGATGAAGTATACCGCACTCTTGTGGGTAAGAAATGGAAAGAAAAAACAAAATTTAAATTCGTGCTTTTTTGAAAAAAATCAGTTAATTGTGTTTGTTTCTTTCCCGGGACAATCGCGGATATTCCGCCTCGTGGATAATGCACTCGCGGATAATCGAGAGTTTACTGCATTACAGGTATTAGCTACTCAGTGAGCTTCTGGCACAGGGCATAAAAAATATATTTACCCGCTACCACAGAAGACGAGCAAGTCATTTAAAGGTGATAATTTTTTTCAAAAGAAAACTTCAAACCGATTCCAAACACCCTAAAACAACTTAACGTTAATGAAAATACACCGTCAACTCGGCTATTTCAATCCAGGACTGCAGTTTTGAGCTTATCATGCTCTCATCAGCATTGAATACGAAAGTAGTCGAGTTGGAGGCAAAAATCTTTTTCACCTTTCTGTTTCGCAAATGGGGCAATTATTTCGTCTTGATTTTTTTTTTTTTTTCAATTCTCCTTACTTTTATTTTCATTTTAAGTTTTCCGGATCTTTGTTGAAAGCGCGTCTGCAGCTCCAAAAGCCAGGTCTAACCCTGTAAAAAAGAAAAAAAAAACTGTGCCACGCTATGATTGAACACCATCGTATCACTCAGCAACCAGCAAAAACTGAGAGAAAAACTATATTTATGTGCTGTTTCTGGAAGTCTTCAAACTTTAATCAAATCCTATACAGGGGAGCCCTCCCCCCTCAAGAGCAATGATGCAACCCCCCCATGGATATTACAAAGCCCCCCCCCCCAAAGATCGAGAGCTACCCAAAAAAAGGAGGAAAATCACGACTTTAAGGGCCCTGCTCCACATCAGCGGAAAACGCGACCGAAACCGAAGGCAGAAACCGAAAATCCGGGTACTTTCCATAGGAACACTATGTAATCCATTTTACGTTTCTGCTTTATTTTTCTGCTTTACGTCATTTTGGAGCAGGGCCCTAACTTCTGCAAATTCATCTAAAAAATGCTTTAAAACCTTATTTTCAAACCAAATTCCCAGCAGTTCATTTGCTGGCCGGTGTACTTTGTAATGAAGAAAATATTTTCTGAAGTCATTCTCATAAAATTAGTTCAAAAGTACATTTTCGTAATAACTTGTCCTTTTTATCTACCTTCACTGTAAAGAAAGAAAAAGAAAAAACTGTAAGGTTACCATTGTTAATGGGTGTAACATTGCACAACTTAGCTGTTTCGATTTTAAGAAAACTCTTATTGTTGGAGGAAAGTTTCACGTTGGCTGTGGAAAGTTCCATCAAGCGTTATATGCGTTAAGACAAATATCTTACTTTCTCATAAACGTAACCAAGATGTGCCTCAACGGCCGAGAGATTAAACGCGCATGCTTTGAGAGTTCTCTGTGCGCAGCAAGTTCGGTGCTTGATCCTATCGTGTATCATTAAAAATACTGACGACTTTGTGTAAAATTGACTGGTAAGGGAAAAGCATGAACCTGACCAACATTAAATAAACGAATAATTGAAAGTAATCTTCCAGATGAATGCTCTTTTTTCTTCTTTCTTTTTACAAAGA
This sequence comes from Uloborus plumipes, assembly GCA_038373865.1. NCBI lineage: Eukaryota > Metazoa > Arthropoda > Arachnida > Araneae > Uloboridae > Uloborus > Uloborus plumipes. The sequence continues at coordinate 40,672 of JAXGGA010003948.1, read as the reverse complement.
ATTCCGGTGTAACCGTCCACAGAAATTGGTGGAACGTTATGCCATAGTTACATTACCTTCCACGACTCGTGGACCACGAGTGATGTGTCACATTACACCAGATATATCGAGAAAGTACTCCGTAACTGTGAAGGCCACCGTATTTATGGAGCAACGTTAAACAATTTGTTTTACAGTGCCTCTCTCCAACAGGTCCCCGCCGGCACCTGCTAGCCCCTCCCCAGGGGGAGGAGCTAGAAGCGAGTGGAGACCGCCCGGACCGGCCCTCCTTCTCGCAGGTCGAGAAAGACCTCCTCAAGGAGGACGAGGAGGACCCCGTGACCTCCCTCTCCCTGCTCATGTCGGCCGTGTCCCTCTTCTCCTACACCAACGACGTGGTGTCTTCTGCTGTCGTCTGCTACATGCTCTACGGCAAGTGGTGGTGGTGGGTGAGCCTGCTGCCCCTCTGCGCCTCCCTGCTGGTGGTCAACGTCTTCAGCATGCGCTGGTACATACACGACCTCTACGAGCAGAAGGACCACCTGCTGCCCGCCTCCGGCTCGCACTGGGTCGTGAGGTTCACCTTCCACGTGACGTTGCTCGGACCGATCATCCGGTGAGTTAGCTCGTTCGCGGAATAGCTATGTAAACAAAGAATTGCCCCAATTGGCTTCAAATGAGAGTCGTGATCACAAAGATCCTCTAAGTGAATAGATACCTCTGGCGGTAAAGGACCAGGGGTTTGCTCGGCCTTTGGTCTGTATCAAAAGAACACACATGCCTGCACGAGCAAAGATCTCAATTCACTTAATTAAGAAAATTACCATCTCTATCTCTTCTTTTATTTATCTTTTACTAATCATAAAGCTGAAGGCGGGTCTTTCTTTCCTTCTTTCTGTCTGTCTGCGACCCGCTTAGCGCTAAAACTGTTCGATTGATTTTCATAAAATTTGGCCCAAAATTAGATTGTGGCATGGGTGTGTGCGTCTCGAAGCGTTTTTTTCGAAAATTCGATTTTGTTATTTTTCTGTTCTAAGTTTAAGCTCATTTTCACATAAATGTGATGAAATAATGGAGAAATATTTCATATACATTTTCAAATTTTATGTCATTCGAAAGCTTGGAACTTTCTGCTAAAAATGATATCAATTTGAAGTTTCTACGAGCATTAGAGGAGCTACAATAATTGTTTTTAGAATTCCGAAAATTCAAGGCTTACCTTGAGCAAAACAAGCGAAACGATTCTAAAATGGTTGAGCTCGAGAATAAAATTTGAAAATAAAGATAAAATGAATTATTTTATCAACGGAAATTTACTTTCGGGGGCCACGGTGGTCTAGAGGTAGAGTATTCTCCTCGTAAGCAAGTGGTCGTGGGTTCGAGTCCCGCCTTGCCCATGGATGTTATTTCATCCTCTCTGTGCCGTAAATGTGTCCTGTGTTTGTCAGGAGGCAAAGCGCATATAGTACGCAGCCCTCATGTATTTCGAAGCTGTTGGCTTCTGTATAAAAAATAAAATAAAAAAATTCACTTTTCATGTTGTTACCATGGTTACGTTTTTATACCTGTTTTTGTTTCGTTCTTTTTCCTTTAATAATTTTCAAAATGTATTTGTTTTTGTAGCAATCCGAACTCCTAGTCTTGTATTATTAAAATGAGTCAAATGAAATATTTTTAACTGTTGGAAAAAATCGCCTGTTTTTTTTTTTCTCAATTTTTAAGGAATTAAAATTCGGTAAATTATAAAAGTATCATATCATATTGCGACATTGCAACGTTCTTTTCCAAAATGCTTCATTTCGGAAAATGTATTACTGTCGTCCCCGCTTAATCGGGTAGCGGATAAACGAATACCCCGCTTTTACGAATAAAACATCTTGTAACCTTGTCATAGACGCAATGTTAAAGCTCCCCGCTTAAACGAATATCCCGCTTAATCGAATAATATTTCTTGGAACCGACAGTATTCGTTTAAGCGGGGCCGACAGTATATTGTTTTTAAAGTTAGAAAAGAAAACTTCCTTCTTCGTTTAAACTTTGGTAAGATTTCTGTTGGTTTCTGTAAGCAACAAAATTGTTCTTCTTTTATTTTTAGGCTTTTTTTTATATCATACTGTAGCGAGTACGGCCTTCTCCATACCGTTACTCGCTTTGGTTCGTTGTATATTAACCCATTAATGCCTGACACTTTTTTTTTCCAAAGATATTTTGTATACTGGTTACAAACAGTGTTTAATGGACGAGAAAAATAATAAAAAATATATTATGTAAAAAATAATTTTTTTATTAAAGAAAGAAAAATCGTCCCTTAAAAGTTACGATAGACCCCAGAGGGTACATACTTTTTTTACTAAAATTTTTTTCGGCCTACGATATAATATTTAAAAAGAAGTTCTGTCAAGAACTAAACGAGCCTACTTTCCCGTACATCGATATCGGCATTCTAACATCTGAACATTATTCTCTTGATTATCTGAGACTAAACATTATGTCAAATATACCTTTTTAGCACTTAAAGCTGATTTCCAAAAGCAAAATATACCCCTCTCATCAGATGAAATAGAGACATAAAAAGTAAATAAATGAAAAAATAAAGTTTTGTCGCACCTTTTAAAGAATGTAACTGTTACAGTTCTTCCGTAGGAAAATTCCTCAATCGTTTTCAAAAAAAAAAAAATTAAAAGTACAAAGTACATCAAAACACATTTTATCAAAGAAAGAAAAAAAAAGAAAAAAAAAAACTCGTCCGTCGATAAAATGTCTCGATTTTCACTTTTAAACCGTTGCCAGTTGTTAAATATAAATAAGGAATAAAATGCTCTTGTGAATGAAACACTTTTGTTACAAAAAAAACAAAATCGTCTGCCAAAAAAATTAAAAAATAATAGTGATAAATAAAATAACACAAATGAATAAATTAACAAAAAATCGTCTGCACAGTAAGTCATTTTTTTCTGAGCCTGCATTTTCGCCATGTTTGTGGAGTTGGAGTCGGAATCAGAGCCCTCACAGAAGATTATTCAGAAAAGTACTTTACAAACATTATTTATCAAAACCATTTTTTTACAAAGTTAGTTTGAAGGAAATCCGCCTTTAAGTTCAGAATCAACGTTCAATTCAAATTCCCCGTAGGCGCTAATGTTAAATTTTTTTTCTGAACGGTTCAATATTGAACGAAAAATGGTTCAAATCAAAAATCGAAATATGGGAATGAGCCTCTACGAGATCATTCAAACAAAAAAAAAGTTTATTCCATTAGGATGATTCACTCAGAATCTATTAGGTGGGGAAAGGTTGTTTGAACGGTTCAATGTTGAACGAAAAAAATGTTCAAATTGAAAATTTAAATACTGTAATGAAGTATCCTTGCTGAGATCCTTCGAACAAAAAAAAAAGTTTATTTAAATCGGACTTTTCACTCAAAAATTATTAGGGGTGACAGCTTGCTTGAGCGGTTCAATGTTGAACGAAAAATTGTTCAAATCGGAAATGTAATTACGGGTTTGAAGTATCCTTGATAAGATCTTTCGAACAAAAAAAAGTTTGTTCAAATCGGATTGTTCACTCAAAAGTTAGCATCGCGGGATAGGTTGTTTGAACGGTTCAAAGTTGAACCAAAAATTGTTCACATCGAAAAATCAAATATGGAAATGAGTTGTACCCGCCGAAATCTTTCCAACAAAAAAAAGTTTCCTCAAATCGGAATGTTCATTCAAAAGTTATTAGGGGGGGGGAAGGTTGCTTGAACGGTTTAATGTTGAACCAAAATTGTTTAAATCGAAAAATCAAATATGGGAATGAGCTGTACTCGCCGAGATCTTTCCAACAAAAAAAAGTTTGTCCAAATCGGAATGTTCATTCAAAAGTTTTTTGGGGGGGGACAGACAGACAGACCGACCGACAGACACACAAATTCCCCATCTCAATACCCTACTTTCAAATTTTTAATTTTTCGATATTCATTTTACCTTTTTATTTTTTTAACTTGGAGATATTTTTTGGACTTGGCGATATTTTTTAGATGCTTTTAGCCAATTTTAATACTTTTTTCATCTTTCTTTTATTTTTAACGGGAAAGTAGGCTAAAAAGACATTTTATAAGAAGAAATAAAATCAGCAAATAACATAAACTAGGAAGCTGGGAATAGCTTTGAAAACTTACTTTTTGTTCTTGAGATTGTGAAAGATGTCATTTTTGATAAAGGTCATATTAAAAGTGCTACAAAACACACTTTACAATGGTTATGTGCTGCAATCTGTGAATGACGAATTGAAACAATACCAAGGTACTCATTGAACACTATTATTTGGTTGAAATGTTCATTTTGGGGAAATTCAGACCCTTTTTTTGACCGTCCCTAAAAAGGGACGCTAGGCATTAATGGGTTAAGATTAACTCAAACTTCAGGACTTTTCTTAATCACACCACGTTTATTAATATTTACAGAACACTCAACTATGTCACACTCGAAAACACAATCATGATAAAACAACCATATTCACTTTGCTGTGACCCAACACACAGAGGCGGCGTTCAACTTGGCTCCTCTCTCTCTGACCTCGGGGGTCCGTCTCCCGAAAAACATCCCTCTCCTCCTTCGCACGGGGGCACCAGGCGAGAGGTCGATCAGAATTCTACGTTGGGAGTGCCGAACACTATACATACGTTTTAAGGAATAAAAGTTGAATTTTTACAAAACCGAGCTTCAGTTTTTTCAATTATTTAACTATTATATTATTTTTTTAACTTGGAGATTTTTTTGGACTTGGCGATATTTTTTTTAACTTAGCGATATTTTTTGGACTTGGCGATATTTTTTAGATGCATTTAGCCAATTTTAATACTTTTTTCATCTTTCTTTTATTTTTAACGGAAAAGTAGGCTAAAAAGACATTTTATAAGAAGAAATAAAATCAGCAAATAACATAAACTAGGAAGCTGGGAATAGCTTTGAAAACTTACTTTTTTTTCTTGAGATTGTGAACGATGTGATTTTTGATAGAGATCATATATATCAAAACCGAGCTTCTGCTATATCAATTATTTAACAAATGAGCTTTTTGTTTTACACCACGGGCAAAGCCGTGCGGGTACCGCTAGTTCATTATAAGACGGGAACGGATTTTCATTCTACTTGGAGAAACAAGAAACCCAACGAGTGAGATCCTATCGCAATTTGTGATAGCGAAGAACGTAATTTGAATTCAAGATGTCAGTTCAAATGAATGCCAGGAGCTGGGTGCTGAATGTTTTTCTTTCTTTACTTTTTTTCATTTTTCTTTCTTCCTTTTTTGTAAAAAGTATTTTGGTTTTTTAAACTGGAGATCATTAAAATAACTGTCAAACTTGAGATAGAATTTATTTCGGCTTGGGGAATAGATATTCAATACTTCATGCTCAAGTTGGCGAACAATTTGGTCAGTACGCCTGAATCTAGAAAAATATTAGAAAGAATTTTCCTGTGCAAAGACATTTGTATAAAGTTGAAAACTGCAATTTCTCCTATACTTTTCAAATGTAAAGCGTTACAATTCTACAAAAAAAAAAGGAAAAGAAAAGAAAACCTTTTCAGCTTAATGTATTGTGTCGTTCTAAATTGTTGGAGATTTATTGACTCCGATATTATCGATCCGATAGCGGAAAGTAATTAAACACATTCTACTCATTGGAATAGATAATGAAGATAAAGATTAATCTTTTGTCGATACAATTGATAATTATATTGGCGTCCTTATGGTATGCATGGGCGTTTAAACGAAATGGAAAAATAAAAGTAATTAACAGAAGAAAAGTAAAAGAGAAGGAAAGGGGGGAAAAAGACAATTTTTAGGTTGCCAAAGAAAATTTTACTCTTAAATATCGTTTGCTACAAGCATATTAAATTTGTTGGTTTTTAACCTCTGAAGTAAAAGAAGACAGTTGCAAGTTAAATGTGTGCATCTGTGTGTCTGTCAGAGGCATTAAGGAGAATATATAGACGATCCGACGCATCAAGATTAAGTTTCATCACTTTGGATCCAGCGCGTGTTTGAGGGTTGTCTTTTCTGGCGAGCTATCGCTTTTTGGTAACTTTTCACGTGAATTTAACAAAGCTTGGCAATGTCCCGAAACTTTGCTTTGGTAACCCTAGCTCCACAACAATGAAAAATGAAAGTTCAAGTAAATGAGTTGGATCCAAAGTGGTGAAACTTAAGCTTGATGCGTCGGCCTGTCTATATAGTGGCTCTAAGTGGCATCATAGCTCGGAAACACATGAACCAATTTTTTTTTTTTTTCTTTCCTTTTTTTTTTTTTTTTGAAAGGGGATTTAGGCAAGAGTGTTCTTAGTCGTGATTCATCTGAGTCGATTTTTTTAATAATTTTAGTTTCTGTTAGTGCTCGTGCGAATTACATGTTACTTCACTGAAGAAGCATCGAAACCTAAGATGCAGTGGCGTGGTTGGGCAAAACGTTGCGTTAGGACCATGATGATAGCAGGTTCGATCCTGCTGTGGGTTTTGCCGCTTTTGGTTGACTTTTCTTTTACCGGGCTAATTTTGATCCGAATTTCCAAGAATATATAAAACCTAAACACATTGTAGGATTTTAAACCAGTGTTCCGATTACATTGAAACCGGAAAAGAAAATGCTCATTTTTTTTTTTTTTTTTGGTTGTTTCCTTAACACTTCATAAAAATACAAAAGTAAAGCATGATTTAAGTTTCTTTCAAATCGGTGAAAAACAGCGATTCGCTGTGTGCCTGTTTTTCGAAAAATTACCGGTTAAGTTAATCGAATTTTTGAATTACTGTTGCCTATACTTAGAGCCGCTATATAGACTAGACAGCAACTTAACTTGACACTGAACGTCACTGCGGGCGGAGCCAATAAGAGCTCACAAGCAGTCAGCGATCTCCTCTCATTCGCCAAGTAGGCTGTGACGTTTTATCTAGCTCGTTTTTCATAGGCTAACGTCACGCTGACGTCACGATGCTGTTGTCAAGAAAGGTTGCAGTGTAGTATAGTGCGAAAGTTTCGCGCAGGTAAGCTAGCTTCGTCTAAAGACTGCGGATTGATTTTCCATTGTTGGAAAAACCAAGGCTGTGGAATCGGAAGGAAAAACGACTTAGCGCCTTCGACTCAGAATCTTCAACCCCAAAATCAATTAGACTCCAGTTTCAGTTAAAGCGCGATTCAGATTGCGAGCGATGCGAACTTTTCACCTCGAAACCGGTTTTCGGAATTCGTTCCCATGACAACGCGACGAATATTGGCCTGCCGTCAGCGTTCTAGCATGCTAGATATCGTCGAGTGCGAAAGGCGAACGAAATTGAGCAACGAGAGCGACAGCCAATCAGAGGGAAGGCGCCATCTTTGCTCTGTTTTGACCGCGTGGACATCCGATTTCATTGGCTCTCGCGAGATGCGCGCTTTATCCTCAGTGGGTGAATACCATCACGTGACTTTCGCCCGCATCTAGTGTGAGTGATCGGAAAAATTTCACCTGCGAGCGAAAAACGCTTCGTTCGTCCGCGCCGCTCGAAATCTGAATCGGCCTTAACGCGAATTTCGCGCCGCAGGTACGCGGAGCTGTTCCTGTACGGGCTGCACGCGGTCGACAAGAAGGACCCGAACCGCGAGCAGTACGTGCTGATGTTCCTGCAGGAGGACCGCGACACTTCGCTGCTCAGCCTGGTGGGCAGTTTCATCAAGTCGTCGCCGCTGCTCGTGCTACAGATGTACATCCTCGCCCAGAACCGGATACCCATCGACGACTCCACCAGTAAGTAAGTCCTTTGCTTCTTCGATGGAAAGGGGGAAAGCAAAAACAAGTGTAAGCCCCCACCCACTACTCTCTTATAAGTGCAATTTTCATAGTAAATGCCTAAATAGTGTTTAGAGGGAGCAAGATAACAATTCAAACAGTTACATTCCCAGGTTGCCCCAAAACAATGCAAAAAAATGTTTTACAATGATTCAGTTTTTAATATCACTGATTTTAACATCATTCAGTCGGTTTATCGCAAAATATCACCAATAGCGCCAAATTGAACCCAAATTTAAAAAAAAAAAATCCTTTTTTCGCCAAATTTGGCATCAAACACTTGGTGACCAAAAGCTTCGCAAAGAGGTAGCGCCAATTCATATCACTTAAGTCTGCATTAAAATCAACCCTGATTTACCCCAATGAAGGGTTAAAACACCCCCTTGGGAACATTCGAATGACCCCCTTGGTCAAGGGCGTAGCCGGGACTCACGTTAGGGGGGTGCAAGCAGTGGCACCCCAATAGGAGGTCACTGTGACCTCCCAAAAAGTTCTTATCCGATACAAATGGGCTGATGAAATTTGAAAACAGAGAGACAGTATTGCAAGGCTGAACTTCTTAATTTTATTAATTTTTTTTTCTTTTTTTTTTCTTTAATTAATTAATTTTTTTATCTCTCTTACGTCTCTTTTGGTAGACATAGATAAGTATGCATTCTTGTAAAAATTACAAATCCCTTTGTGCTATAGATGTACAGAAAATTACAATGTTAAGAAGGCACAAATGATCAGGGATACTGCAGACACGTGTTTCGGCGTTACAAGGAACGCCTTTATCAATGCAAAAAATTGTGAGCTTATGGATGCACAGACATCCGACAAAAGCTAAATTTTCTCCTCAGAAACAGGCAACCTTTCTGTCATTTTCTGAAAAGTAATCAATACTAGATATAATAACGCAAAGTTCCCAAAAATTAGCATCAAAGTCAAATTTTTTAATAAAAACAGAAGGACTTAAAATTTGTTGTTGGGAGAGGAGGCGAGGGGGGGGGGGACTCTCAATGGCCAAATAAAATTCCAAATTTCACCGAGTAATAAAATACGAACTTATTTGTCTGCACCAGCATGTTGCAATGAAAAGCATGAAAGGGGACAAAATCGTTTGTCAAAAAAATTAATAAAATGGGAGGTCACAGTGACCTCCCATTGGCTCTGATCTAGGGAGGTGCAGCTGCACCCCCCTGCACCCCCCTAGCTACGCCCTTGCCCTTGGTCCAGTAATTAAGTTCATGAGTCCTATCGATATTTTCCCTCTTCGATGGAACAGAAAAGAAAAAGATTGCCAGAATGTCATCTTAGTCTGTGGGCCAAGTGCAAATATCGTTCAGGTTCGTTTACCAATCTTAGGGACTACGAGAACTTGCTTGAAATCTATTAATATTGATGTACTCAATCGAAAAATCCAATGTTCCCAAGCGGAGCTTGTCTCATTAAGTTTTAATTAGTAATTGAAACACGAACTCTTTTCCTTGGCCTGGTCACTCTTCCACTAGAGACGTTGTTCCTAGGTGGCGCTATTTCACAAAATATTTGCAATCTAAAATTTTAATAAACAGTTTTTCAACCATAATTTTACTTTTTTGCTCGATGTTACATTGCAAAATATATTAATACGTTTTGAATCACTCACTTTTTTCGCTGTGTGACTTAATATAAAATGAAAATCGAACATTGTATCAATCCGCCAGGCGTTTCAGATATTCTCATTCTTTATTTTTGATCAAAGAGCGCGAGTTCGCGCGGTTTCGTTTCGCGTCGCTGTCTTTTATGGCTTGATATCCCCTTTTGGCGCTGTTTCACAAAGAGCAACTTTTAGTGGAACGACATTGTTGTATACCGTATTTTTTGCCGTATAAGACGCACCGTCTTATACGGCAAAAATTTAAGATTAATTAAAATTAGGGAATTTAATTAAAAATTGGGTGTGTCTTTTCGGCGAAAAATACGGTAATATTGCGTTTTTTACGCTGCTATTTTGAATAACGTTTGATTTTTTAAAATTTTAATTAAATCTTATAAAATTGAGTGTTTATTGTTTTTGCTACATAACTTGCAGTCGTGAAAGGAGTTAGTGTTGGAGATATAGAGATTAAATAAGAACCAGTTCAGACACTTTTTGTTGCTGCTTTATTTCTAGAACATAAATTAATTATTACTGTTTTTCAGAAAACCAATATACTTATAAAATCACAGGCCCGTCATTTGGGGGGGGGGTCAATTCCTCTCCTTCCCGGCTTTGAAAAATCAATTTACATGTAAGCGGGCGTGGTTTTTGTCATTTTTGGTGCAATTTACATTGTGTATACAGTGTTTACCCCCGCTCCCCTGGAAAAATTTGAAATAGCTTGTGTAAATATATATAGGACTAGCTTAATACCCGGCGTTGCCCGGGTGCTTATTAATACAACATAGCATTCAGGGAAAAAAAGTTTGAAAGAGTTATATTCATATGGGTATAAAATAATTTGCATCAATCTGTCTCTTAGGTACAAACTTTGAAGAAAACTAAAATATTACAGAAAGTTAAACGTTTACTGAAAAATAGTCTTATTAAAAGGTGAAAATTAAAGATAAATGTTGTCTGTGCTTTGCCGCGTCCACTGGCATGAAATATATGCACATGGAAGTGAAAAAATTGCATCAATTTCACCCGCCAAGTTTAAAATATTAACTTTTCTCTATTAATTGTTCCCACCTACGAAGTAAAAATTATTCCAACTCAGAAATAAATCTATTTCTCGTTCTGAAGGCTTATCTCCATTACAGACGCAACTGTCGTCGCATTGCAAATTTGAAATTCAAATCAGTGGTTCTTTTTATTCAGTCCACATGAATTATGATTGTTTTTTACTTATTTCAGTGCTAAAAGGAAATAGGTGAGCCTTAAATTGAAAATTCATTACTTTAATCGTAATCATTGCTGGAAAATACTCATATTTAAAAATCTTAAATTTCATCAATTTGAATGCTAAAAGGCCTATTCGATTACAATATAAATAGGCTAGATTCCGATAAAAGGGTCATTTTTCGACAAAAAAATTAAATTTGAGTTTTTTAGATTTTTTAAAATTTCAAGACCCCGCCTATGAGAATTCTAGGGCATCAAGGAACCTCTGTGTCAAGTTTGATGAAAATCTGACGCAAACTGTGGATTTGTATAGAGAACAAGTATATATACATACACTCATTTTTATAGATATAGATATATAAGGGACTGATTTGTTACCACGAATAAGTAAGTTTCGAACGACGACAATCATCGTCAAATATGATTCGTGACTTTTTCCGTCAATTTTGTGCTTTTAAAAGTAATGCATATTGTATGATGTGCTTTAATAAATGTAATTTAAAATTTTAAATGAAACCATTAAGACCATGACAGGACCTATAGTCTGTGGGCCAAGCACCGATATCGTTCAAGTTCGTTTACCAATCTTATAGGGACTACGGGAACTTGCTTGAAATCAACTAATAGTGATGTACTCAATCGAAAAATCCAATGTTCCCAAGCAGAGCTTGTCTCATTAAGTTTTAATTAGTAACTGAAATAGGGACTATATTCCTTAGCCTGTTGGCTCATTCACAACAAAAATTGTCTCTAGGTGGCGCTGTTGCACAAAATATTTGCGATTTAAAATTTCAATAAACAGGTTTTCTACCCTAGTTTTTTTTCATACGATTTTATGTTGCAAAATATATTAATAAGTCATAATATACTTACTTCACGTCTTTTGTGATTCAGTTACAAAGAAAATCACAAAAATGTATCAATCCACATTTTTCCGCTTGTTCTTAATCTCGTTGTTTCGTTAATGGCCCTATATAGTCCAGTCAATGAATACATTATAGAATGCATGGAATATGCGAGAGTATTTGACTGCAGAATATTGTTAGGGGTAGTTAGTAAGTTAATATACTGAAAGTCCCCGACCCTGGGGGGTGAGCAAAAGGTGGGGGGAGAGGGAAGCAAATTTTGGGTTTCTCGAAAAATCGCGGAAATTGTGGGAAAAATGGATTTAAAATAAAAATTCAAGCGAAATAAACTTCGTATAACAGTGTTTCTACACATATTTGTCGAATTTTCAATAATTTTCCAGGTGTATATTGTGAAAAAACGAGAAATTTCGGAAAAACTCTCTATTTTTGTCAAGCAACGTTGAATGGTTCTATTTTAAAAAGGGAGACAGCTTGATTACGAAAATGCACGATAGCAGCATTTCCACTTACTCCGATATTATTTTATTTTTATAGAAATGATAAGGAAGAGAAAAAAAAAAAACACCAATACAAATCAACACCTCAAATAAACGAATGTAACGAAAAACAAAACAAAACAAAACAAAGAAAAATCCCTTCTCATTCCTTATCTCTCTATCACAATCAAACCCCAGTTTCATAAAATCGGTTGAGACCTGACGCATGCGCGAATTCGAGGAAGGTCGCCGAAAAGAATATCAAACAGTATCTATATATCCATCTATATGTACATATAAATATATAGGCAGACACAGACACATATATATGATATTTAACGTAATTATCCGCCCCTAGAATTCCATTTTCGCATATTTTGCCATCTATCTTTAATGGCCTGAAAAAACTAATGAGACAATATTTTTTGGGAACATTGTGTTTTTTTCATCTGTAGACTCTAAGGATTCAGAAAAATATCACATATTGTAGTCCCCGAAGTTGGCAAACGAAACCATGTTTCTAAGCATCTTTTCTGCCTTCGGCTCACAGACTATCTTGCTTACCGCCTAATTCACCGTTAACCAAGCCTCCCGTGGCCGAAACCACGAGGTTCAATAACTCGGGGTTGAGATTGTTACCACGCGGTTAAAAATTCGGTATTCACCGGCAAAATTAACGCCGGAATTACCCAACTTCGAGGTAACGCAACTGAGCGAGAAAACCAAGCATCCTATTGGTCAAAAAAGTCAAATGATTTATTACGTCATTTGTTTGCATTTGGAGTTAACTAAGGTTTGCGTTGAAAGTAGTGCTCTCTTGCTATGGAAAATTAATGAACACAGCTCACAGCCCATTACTAACGAAATATTTGTCATAAAAAAGAAAAATATGTATATAATAATAGTTTCTCGGAATCGTGGGTGAAAACGTGGAAATCGCCGCAATCGTAGAGCTCCTATTTCCGCCATTGCTTTGACTTATGTTATTGATGTTTACATGTATTGCGCATGCTCAGAGAACAAACCCCGCATTTAACCTTGCTCCTAGAGCTTGGTTAAGTTTCCCAACCAAGCGTGGTTTCGGAAACCTGTCAGCGCGTACCCAGATAGCACAAAAAACGTTTAAACGTTTCATAAACGTTTTTAATCCGTTGTCACAACGTTAATAACCATTTTACAACCTTTAAAAAACGAAGTGTGCTACTTGGGTATTTAAAGTTGACGGTGAATACGAAGTCGGCGGTAACTCCGGGTTAAGGGCCGGTTTAACCACGCTTGGTTAACTGTGAATAAGGCAGTAAGAGCAGATGTTTGTGAGAGGCAACATGGGGTTGCTTCTCAGTCGTCAATATGAAACATATCTACTTTTGCAAAATGCAACACACCGCCAACTCGGCTATTTCGATGCATGGACTGCAGTTTCGTGCTTATTATACACTCAACAGCATGGAATACGAAACTAGCCGAGTTGGGGGCAAAAAAAAAAGAAGCTTGATTTGATAGCTAAATTTTTGTTTTAATCGTCCCGGGAATTTCGGGGGGAACCTCGGTTTATTGCACCCCCAGAATTCACAGCCTAAATCCGCCTATGATCGTGGTACTTTCGAACTGGGTTAGTGGACATAATTTTCACTGCTTAAAAAAAATTGACAACCAGTAAGCAAGCAATGTGCAGCACGAATAATGAATCAGGCAGAACCAATGATGTCTATTAAAGATTCAAAAATAATAATAGGCTTGTCAAGAGCGACAAAACTTCGGTTCATTTTTAAACCATTGACTCTTTGGTTGCTGCAACGGTGACGGTGTAAAGTAAGCATAAAAACTCCAGCAGACACTTCGCTTTTGTCGTGACTGGTGTTTATCATTTCTTTTTAAAACTTGATTCAAATTTTAAAAACTATTCGATAGGTTTATACTCTGTGCAATGAGAGCTGGCCTGTCGATTTCCCACTCTCCGCAATTTTCCGCTTATGGTAGTCACAGTTACTGTGCTATGGACTTTTTTCCCACTTAGCTTTTGCAACAATGGTAAAATGCAAAACGATTAAAATTGCCTTGTGTGAAACTATTGTTCAATTGAAAAATCAGCGCGAAAAAAAATCTTTTTGCAGTTCTTAAAAACGTTGTGGACATTTTTTTAAATATTGTCCTCTGACATCACGGTTACCCATGATGGAAGGTCTTGCTAAAACAAACTATTTAGCACTAGATTTGTTAGAGAACGTTTAGAAATAAGTGAGGTGTGAGGACGTATAAAAACGTAAGCCTCATTCGATAAACATAAAATAAATGAAATGCCTCAACAGCAGTGCATAAAAAAAGAGTGGAGCTGTTTTCTTTCGCACTGTTTCCATGGAGACGACGCGAAGTTTAAAAAACTTGATTCGCCTATTTTAAAGTATCCGAGTATAGTTGACAGCAATCCTAATAATATAAATCCAAAACTCTTCCCCAGCCCGTGCCCAGGCAGTGAGCCTGGTGTCTTCCCTGGTCGAGCTGTCCCTGTCCCAGTGCTCCTACCACCGCGCCCTGCGCCGCTCCACACCACTGAAGCACAACATGACGAAGCTAGGGGCGTTCGTGCAGTTCCTCAGCCACTGCTGCGTCATCGCCTCCAGGGTGCTTGCGCTTGCGGCCTTCGCCACTGAGTACCGCCACTGGATGCTGGTCTTCGTGGCCTGCCACTGGCTCCTCATGAGCTTCTGGCTCGTCGTGCAAAGCACGGACGTCTGCGCCACTGCCACGGGGCGGCCGAGGCTCCTGGAGGAACTGGTCTTCAACCTGGTGGTCGGGGCCATCTACATCTTCTGCTTCGTGAATGTCAAAGACGAGCCCACGAGGTGAGTGGGAGGGTGTTTATTTGTAGATGCAAAATATGTCTGTTGCAATCTGAGTTAAGGGCCTCCCACGCGCTCAGAAAAACCCGAAGGATTTCCTCAAGGAAATCCTCCATGTGTGTTGAATTCTGTTGAGGTATTCCTGCGGATCTCCGGACTCCTCTCAATTGAGGTTTTAATGCAAGAATTCCTCTGAGGTTTTCCTCAAGGCCGACCGTATTGTGACTGGGTGGGAGATTTTCCTCAAATCCGATTGTATTGTGTGGATGGGTATGAGGTTTTCCTCAAGGGACTAGCCTTCGTGTAGTCCCGTATCGTCGTCCGTCTTGAGGAAATCCTCAAGGCCGGCCTTCGGATTTTCCGGAGCGTGTGGAGACCCCTTTATTTTGAGATTTTTCTCGAGCAAGGTTTTCCTCAAAGGAAAGCCTTTATGTTTTCCATAGCGTGTGGGGGGGGGCTTAGCCTGGCAGCATTGTAAAGGCTACGCAGATCCTAATCACAGCACTAGGACTCTGTCAGGTTAGGTTTGTCCCAACTTATAGCTATGTTATTTTCACTAAATTTTAATGCAAGCGCAGATCCAGAGGAGAAGCCTGTGTGTCCTGATCTGACTATTTAGTGTAAAAACTGCATTTAAGGAACTTATATTTTGAACAATTCACCCCAGACATGTGCATGTGCCTGACCACTGCACTTTTGACCCTACTTTCAGATAAATACACCCTCCAAAATCAAAAGCTGGAGTGCCTGTGCTTTGAAATAACTATGAACACAGTAAACAGAAACTGAAGACAGTAAGAAATCCTGTCAGAAAATACAGAATTAATAACAGTGCATCACGTAGTTGCACTTGAAAGTGCGTATTCGTTCGGTTTTGAGAGAATATGCTTCATATTTGTAGCTCTTTGTTGAGTATAGCTGCGTCATAATCAGGTGGTTTCGATTGCGCTTCCTAGGATACGATAACGCGCAGCAGATAAGATTTTATTCTCATTTCTGCTCCTGAGAGAGGCTCTTTGCCAGCTCTTTAGACGGCAACAGTTGCTTTTTGGTTTCGGAATTCCACTTGTTAGTCTGTGCACGTATGTTCTCTTCAAAAACAGAGGTGGCGCTAGGAAATGCCCGACAGGGGGGCAAGCTTCCCCGACAGGGGGGCATAAATAAAATTTTAAAATTTACATTCACTAACTCCCCCCACCCTCTTCTATCTTTCCATTTTTTATGATGCGTAAATACAAAAGTAATCATTATTACCTCTAACAAAACAAATACGAGTTTTATATTTACAGCTTATCATCAAACTAAAAAACGATGATTGAAACTAAATAAAATGATAGAAACATACTAATACAAGTTTTAT
This sequence comes from Uloborus plumipes, assembly GCA_038373865.1. NCBI lineage: Eukaryota > Metazoa > Arthropoda > Arachnida > Araneae > Uloboridae > Uloborus > Uloborus plumipes. The sequence continues at coordinate 24,495 of JAXGGA010003948.1, read as the reverse complement.
TATCCGAAATAAATAGATATACGGAGAACGAAATTATTAATTAATGAAAATTTTGTAATTTTTTTAGGGTTTCACCAGCTTAGTTACGTCCGTTTTTTAAATTCTTTTTACTATAAATAAAAATATCGTGGGACCCCCCCCCCTCTCCCCCGTTTTCGTTTCTTGAAAAGAAATGAAAAGAAAAGTTTGTTTCGTAAATTAAAAAACACTCCATTTTTTATTAGAAATTATTAATTTCCCCATAAATATTTTTATTTGTTAGAAATCCTAATTCTGAAGTCCGAGTAAAAATGTTGGATTGAATTGACAATTTTGGAGTGATACCTTATAGTAAACTGCAATTTATCACTTCAAAATACCGAACTTCTTCAACTTTTAATCGGCTACTACGCCTCTTGTGCTAACTTTTCTCATTTTATTTAATTTTAAATGACATGCCACCCGAGTTTCAAAATAAAACGTTGTTTTACTTTCGGTTTTTTGGAAAATATTATTTAATTATTGAATATAAGACTAATAATAATGAAGAAACATTTTAAATACATTTCTATTTAGTTTCATCTTTACATCACTTACATTAAAAAACGAAAACCACTAGAACTTTATTTTGCGAGCTTTTTTTGGCTGCAAAAGCTTTTACTATATTATCAAATGTTTACTTAGAGAATAATGATAATAATAATAAAAACAAAAATAAATACAAGCTGAGTAACCTTAAATATTTTCAAAACAAAAACAGTGTTTTGAATTCATAATTGAAAAATCGGGAATCGTGTAAAATGAGAGTTCTATCTTTATTCAGTTTATCTCTAGTTTTTCAGTAGTTTTTATTTTGAAATTAAGAAAAAAAAGAAAAGGAATGCTTCCAATTGTTTAAAAAAAAACTCGTTACTAAATACCAAATGAGTAATTGTTTTCCTTTTCACATTGAATATTATATTTAATACGTTTGAAAACTATTTGAAATGAAAGAAATTTTAAAAGCCTCAAATACTTTGCAAATTAAAAATATTTTCATGAATTTCACTTTAGAAAAAATCTCAAGTAAAAAAAATGCAAATAACATTTAAACTATCCAATATTCAGCATTAGAAGAAGTGTACAGTGAAATTTTAAGAAACTTAGAAATCCTAAACTTTACTGTGTAAGAAATGGAACGAGAGTATTAAAAAAAAGTTATTATTGAATAAATGTTTATTAATTATCATTTGTTTATTAAATACTCTAAGAAACATCACATATTATGGTTGAAAAATATTCTGTACAATTTATTTATTTATCCGGAAACCCGATTAAGCGATTTACTTTAAAACCGGTCATTTTTATTATTCAAATTGTTTAGAAATATATATTTAAAATATTTTTTTAATAAAAAATACTAGCATCCATGTAGACTTTGATGCTTGAAGCAGTTGCTGAATAATCTTACCTGATTAAAGAATAAACCCCTCCCTAGTTTCTGAAAACGGAATATCATAGAGGAAATAAGCAATATTAGAAGAGAAGAAATAAATCCGTTGTGCTAGCTAAAGATGCCCTTTAGTGAATGATTCTACTGGAGACAGATAAGGGGGACTTGTGGCTCCGATTCCTAAAACAGAGGCTACCGACAAGGGAACGCTGCAAGGATTTTCCCCTAGGCCAGTGGGGTGAACAAGCTTTCGTCATTGTAAGCTAAAAGGAAGACACCATGTTGACAGTTTTATTGCAGTTTAATCTTGGAAAAGGGACGCATTTTCCGCTTCTTTGTATCGGGGTGCTTTCAAAGCTTCACTTCTCGGAGTGAGTGATTCAAGATGAAACTTTAACTGGTCACTCTCTAAAAGAAAATATATTCAAGCCATTTACTGGCCTCTTCTCACTTTCTCTCCGTTAATCTTTCCTACGCCTTTTAAACATTAAAAGACATTTCTTTAAATTCTTCCTGTGCCTGCATTGAGACTTTTTTTAGGGAGAGCTTTCTTTTAAAAATTTGTCTTTTTTTTAAAAAATAATGAAAAGAAAATTATGCAGTTACTTAGCCAGTTCAGCACCCCTAAATTCTGGCGCCCGGGACACGAGCCCGGTTTGCCCCCTCTAGTTATGTCATTGCTAACCCCACTCCCCAACAAATGTTCTTTTCAAAAAACATCTATAAAATTATAACCACTTTAAAAGTTTCTTTTTAGTTGAGAGGCATGGAAATTCCTTTGGTTTTTCCCCCGCATAGGACAATACTACAAAGTACTATTTTTTCCATTCTACACTTCCACATAGTAAAAAATTAAATAGTTTCGTCTACACTTATAGGATAATTGCTGAACGCTTTGTAGGCGAAGTTTTCAAATCCTGTTACAGAAGAAAAAATATTGCGCATTTTATCATATGTTAATTTAAATTTAAATACAATAGAAAGAGAGAAAAGCTGAAAAAATTAAACCCGAAGCTCAAAAATATCCGTAAAAGAGACAAAATTAAAAATGAATGGACAAATCGATATTAAAGGATATATATATACGAAAAAAACGGAGAAAGAGATCAATTTCGTATCCATCTTTTGGCTTTTGTTTTTTTTTTCATATGTTGTGTCCCAAACTTTATTTGTTGGAAATCCCTTTCCTACTCCAGCCTAGCTCATACGACAGAATTAGCAAATTTAGATACACTATTAAAACTGATAAGAAAAGAAAAAAGAAGAAAATAGCAAAAAAAAAAAAAACAAGTCGCCCAGTCCCAAAACAATCTCAAACTTGCTTTTCCAAGTTCTGGCCTTTGATCGAACTTAAATTTTTTATTACTTTAAAATAAAATTAATGATTACAAATGTTATCAGAATCTCTACATCAGAATCTAATACATTTCAGCAGGCCTGCCTTTGGGGGATCGGAGGCGAAAGCAATGTTCCACCTGACTTTGGGAAACTAATTGATTTACATGCAAGTGGGTGTGGTTTTGCTATTTTTTTTGGTATAATTTACAATGAGTATATACCCCTTGTCCCCCTTCTGGAAAAACGTAGGAAAAAATCTTATATTTTTGTGCATAGAGAATTTTAAAATTACTCAGTGCATGTTTACACTTAAAACAAATTTTCCAATGGCATAAATGATCTTCCCAAATACATCCTATCATGATTTCGAGTTGATTATATTTTAAACGGCGGAAATATAAATTGACACAAATAATAGAACTTTTAATTTAATCAGCTCAGTTAAAATCAATGCTAACCATCATTCTTCATGTATTATTCAAGCGGCAAAAGACTACATTCTGCAAATATCGTTTAATGTTTTAAAACCATCGGCATAGTATAACACAACTATAAATTATATCGATAAAAAGTTATCATATTTTTTTTCTTTTAAAGCAAATGTACATATGCATGTTAGAGAAGGATATGCAATGCAATTAAATAACAAATTGAGAAGCGAAGCTCTATCATTTCTTTAAATGAAACACAATAAGTTCTTACCTCTGTAATGAAGAAAATTATTTTGAGCTTTAACTTTACTTTCTTCTTACTATACGAGTAAGTGCCTAACTCATTAGACAGAACTTTAAATTGCGTCGAACCACTATTACTAGAATCGTCCAACTGTACGACGATTTTTCGAATCGCTTTTGAAAAGTTTCGTCTGAGGTCTTCCATACGGGGCCTAAGCATTTCCCCACTTCCCATTCTACATTTCCTTTGAAAATTTCCGATAGCCTAATTGTCACCACGGTCCTTACGCTGATGGGCTTTCTACCCCCTGCTGACAAGACGACGCGACAGTAGGCCAGCAGGCAATGAATGACAGGAAATCATTTAGAAAGAGCAATTCATCGAATCGCCATCGGGAAGATCGGAAAATGTCTCTCGAATGACAATGAATGTTTGTTCAAAACACGCTACAAGCGGTTTTCGTGTGGTGTCTGATTAGGAAAAAAGATTTCTCCTTTTCAACAAAGAAACTTTGCCCAAAACTGAAATACCGTGTTCGCCTGGACACAACGAGATGAGAGCAGAAGGATGGATCACGAAAAGAACTTACCAGGAGGTTTTCGTGTTCTGCATTGGATAAAAATTCGCGCTATTTTTCAATTAATGGAAATAACTTAGATTTTATTTTTTTTGTTTGAAAAAAAAAATTTCTTTGGAAAATTTTACTTATTCTGTCGGAATCTATTAGATTTCTATCGGAAAAAATTTTAGCGTCGGAATTTTTTTTCCGACGAGCTCGGAATTTTCTCCGACGGGGGGGCAAGACGCTTCCGACAGGGGGGCAATTGCCCCCCCTGCCCCCCACCTAGCGCCGCCGCTGTTCAAAAAACGGCATTCATCGCTATCAGAACGATTGGCTTGCGTAATGCCTTAGAAACTTTGCACTTGAAACATCGCCACGTGGGATGGAAGTCAACTGTCAAGTGAATCAGTACTCTCAAGTGTCTCAGGGCCTGCGTTGTTTTTGATAGACTTAGTCAAATGAAATTGCTGTTCTTACTTTTATCTCGATCATTTACGGATGGCACAGTAGGGAGAAGGGAGAGCGTTTTGGGGGTTCAACCAATATTGTTATGCTCTTTGGTTTCGAGCGACACTGCTGAATCTGGTACAGAAGCGTACCTGTTATCCATCATTCGATTATCCGCCAATCCATCAGAATTTACATTTTTATCTGACTAATTGTGAGTCGTGTAGAATCAAAACCAGTTAAAAGTCTTTTAGTATGAAAAATATTTGCACTTAAAAAATATTAGTTTACTAGCGGTACCCGCACGGCTTTGCCCGTGGTATAAAATTAAAAGTTCATTTGTAAAATAATTGATATAGCAGAAAAAATGCTCTATTTTAGTTGTAATTCAACTATAATTCCTTCAAAGTATGATATAAAAATCTGGTATGGACACCACGCTACTTAATTTTACTTGTAAATTTCTTAGTAGATGCCTAAAGTGCTAAAATAGTGCTTGGAGTGAGCAAGATAACAGTTCAAACATTTATATCCCTAGTTTGCCACGAAACAATGCAAAAAAAAAAATGTTTTACAATGATTAATCTCCTAAATATCGCCGATTTTAACATCATTCAGTGGATTTTTCGCAAAATATCGCCAATAGCGCCAAATTGAGTCCAAATAAAAAAAAAAAAAATTTGTTTTCGCCAACTTGGCAATATGTCGCCAAATTGGCGGCAAATACTTGACGACCAAAAGCTTGGCGATATATTGCCAAGTGGTCGCGCCAATTCATATCACTTTTGTCTGCATTGTAAACCCTGATTTACCCCATAAAAGGGGTAAAACACCAGATTGGGGACATTCGAATGCAACCCCAAGGGGAGATGCACAAAAATTTCTTTCCTAGCTTTAAAAACAAAAAAATACATTTTCCGAAATAAAACACTTTAAAAAGAACGATGCAATAACGCAATTGATACGATATTTGGTTAATCTGTGCTTTAGGTACCCTTTTCTCGCTAACACGCAAAAACGCGCCAAGTAAGGTCCCAAAGCATTTTCACCGGGAAAAAGACAGGGTTGCCAGAGAATTGAAACAAAAAAATACTACGCCTCCTCTTTAAAAAATATTACAAAATACTACTGTTTCCAAACGTTGCCAAAATCAATGTTGCTGAAATGCGAAATCTATGAAAATGAAAAAAAAAATCCGCCAAATCTTTCAATTGAGTCATTAGTATATTGGAAACAGGGTTGCCGGAAAAATACTACGCTCTTTATTTGGGCCGAAAAAATATTACCGTAGTATTAAAAATACTACGTCTGGCAACGCTGGAAAAAGAACGAAACAAAAATAGGTATGAACACGTAACCATGGTAACAACATGAAAAGTTGACTTCCGTTGATAAAATAATTCATTTAATCTCTCTTTTCAAACAAATTTTATTCTCGAGCTGAACCATTTTAGAATCGTTTGGCTTGCTTTACTGAAGGTAAGCCTTGAATTCCGGGATTCTAAAAACAATTGTTACAGCTCTCCTGATGATCGTAGAAACTTCGAAAAAACTTCATTTTGTGCAGAAAATTTCAAGCTTTCGAATGACATAAGACTTGAAAATGTGTTGAAATATTTCTTCCCTATTTTATCGAATTTCCGCTAAGAATTCGAATAGAAAAAGAACGAAATGGAATTTTCGAAAAATCGCTTCGAGGTGCAAAACTACATGCTACAAACTAATTTTGTGCCAAGTGGCGTGAAAATCGACCGAACGGTTTTGGCGCTACGTTCGTGACAGACAGACAGAAGGACAGACAGACCCACCTTCAGCTTAGGTGGTATTATTAGTAGAGATAGAGAAGAGAAGAGAAAAGCTCTTTTACCAAAGTCTTAAATTCAACAGATCCAAAACCACTAGATCTCAACAAAAAGTGAATATAGAGTAAGGGTTTGAGTCAAAACCCCTTTAGATCAGTGGTGGAAAAAACTACATTTCTTTTGTAGCGAACTACAACTACAACTACTTTGTTATAAATGTAGTTAACTACAACTACTTTTTTTTAATGTAGCTACTACAAACTACTTTTGAATTGTAGTCGCTACTTCGCTACTTTTTGAAAAAATAAATAAATAAATAGCATACACCGTTTGAGGAATGACCGAAAAAAATCGAAAAGTGGTTTACATTAATAAATTAATTCATTTAACTATGGAACAGAACTAGGAATTGTCTTTGAACTTATTTGTTACTTTTCCTTTTGTTCCTTTTTTTTTGCTAAAATCTGTCCTTTTTAGATTTTTTTTAAAACAATTTTTAAGAATATTCGCCACAAGAAAGGATTCAGAAGTTGAAAGATTGAAAGAATTCAACCTTCAATTCTTATTTTTTAAAATTTCTTGCCAGGGAGTATTTAGGACCATGAAAATTATTTGAAAAAATATAAAAATTATGATGCCAAATAAACCAATGACATCAAACAGATAGAATGTATTTCGTCGAAATGATGTATCTAAGATCCAGATCATATTTTTATGGTTATTATTTCTCATTGCGTCCACTGCTGCACTCGTGAAAGATTTGCAATTTGCACCAGGCAGAGTCAATTAAACCTTCTTTTTTTCCTTCTTCCCTTTTTTTAATTTTTTCCCATTTATTTATTTATTTATTTATTTTTTAATTTAAAAGTAGTTTCCAGAAATCGCTACAAACTACTATATTTTTGTATCGCGCTACTCACTACTCTACTTTTTTTAAAAAAGTAGTGCGCTACACTACAAACTACTAAAAAATGTGGTTACTACAGTAGTTTCGCTACTTCCGACTACTGCTTTAGATACGTCATTCCGCCTTCAGAACTATGGATTTTGAGAAATACACTAAACTGATTTTGATTCAAAACGACTCAATTAATGCAGCAAAAATCGTTAGTCTGTCACTAGCTTGCAGGCTTCCGTTGAGTGTATGTGTTGAATTTCTCGAAAGCTTGCAGGCATCAGTCTGCCGGTAGCTTGCGCGCGTCAGTAAGAGCACGTGATTCTCTTGCTAATATTTTAACTAGCTGAGGGTAACTCCTCCAAAGGCATTGAATTGGTCATGAAGATTAATCAATGACATTAATTGATTCGTAAGATTATTTTAATACTTTTTGTTTCTTTCTTAATATAACACCGCCTTCATACTAAAAGTCTATCGCTTTCTGGTTTTCAACACAGAGTAAAAATTCGCCCTTTGTTCAGGACGCACTGCCATCTATCGAAATTCTTCGAAACAAAGAAACTGTCAGAAAAATTCACAATTGGTTGATTTCTAAATTTAAACTCAAAAATCAACCAATCAAAAGTTTAACTCGAGTCCATCTCCAATAGCTGCAGACCGCAAGGTAGCGCTTTGTCTCGAACAGTTGGATCCCTTTTTAAGGCAAATGCAGTAGGCATTTAGTATTACGCGGGCGTTGATATAACCCTCCGTATTTTTTCAGGTGGAAGTACACGTTCTACTACTTCATCATCTGGGTCGAGAACATCACCCTGTCGACGCTGTGGTTCGTGAGGGCCGACCCGGACCTCTGGTTCCGGATCCCGCTCCTCTCGGTTGTGATGGTGAGCCTGTCTGCCGGACTCCTGCTCCTGGGCGCCTACTACAAGTTCCTACACTCCAACAAGATTTGGCAGAAGATGCAAGTGGCACGGGCCGCTTTCATCACGTCTGTGGCTCAGCAGCGGCGAAGGAGATCCGGGTCCATCTCGGAAAGCGGGAGACTGTCTCCCATATCGGACGAATAAGCCATTTGATGCCGATGGTTTTGCTTAGAGCTGTTAGTTAGTTGGTCGACCCGGCTGATCCAGCTAACCATCGTCGGCCCCGTGCCTTGTTGAGATAAGAAACGCACGGCACTTTCCGCGGCTCGCCGCTGGGAGCTGCCGCTTTGCGAGTAGGGATTTCTCCTGGCTAGGACAAACACCCCCCACAACCTTTGCTACTCCCTTTTTTTAGGGCTCCTTACTTTTTAATTGTTTTTTATGTATATTTATACTAGATTTTTGATATTTTTCAAAACTTAAAAACGCTTGGTTTTTGACCTTGCGGAAAAAAAAAGACTGTACTTCGCGTTTTTCACACTTCTTTAAGTATCCCCATTTAACTATTTTAAGTAATTATGTTTCTCTTCATTTTTAAATTTTTTAAACTTCTGACAAATGCCAGCTCGTCATTGGTTTACAAATAAACTCATGCTCATTTCATCCAAATACAGACCTCCGAGGTAAAGGGCCACGCCCTAGGTACTCGGAAGGTTCGCCGTATTTTAGATTGCGTTCTAGTTAGTTGGCTACGATGCCAAGCAGTGAATGCAATGCGGACACGAGCTCGCCTTAGTTAGAGAAAGATCTGACATCAACAAAAGAAGTAAACAAGTACTAAGATTACATTAAAAATTTAAACAACCCCTGGCCCTGATTGCCGATCTCATATGAAAACGAACTTCTCTTGTCATAAAGCATTTTAAATCTAAATACAGTGAACTCTCACTTGTACGCCGCCTCATTTATGCGCCTTTTTCACTTACACGACGATTTTAAATGGTTCCAGCACATTCCATAGCAAAATAATGATAGTATCATTCGTTTATGCGTCGCTCTAAAACTAAATATTTCACTTATGCGCCGATTTTTCCCTAAAATGAAAAAAAATGTAATTTGTTTTCTTTAAAAAAAAGGCATTTTTCTTCAATTTCTTCTTCAATCTTTCACCTTTATTGCTCACGGAAGGCATTTTTTCCGCATGAACTAGAGTTCGGAGAGGGACAATTATCTATTATGTATCATTTTAAAGGGAATTTTGTAATTAGGTATGCTACAATTTCTGTTTTCTCTATATCATTGTAGTTACGTCACAGTAATTGTCAAACCGTAGTAATATGTCCCTTTTCTATAGAAATATTCTTATTCATTCTCTCATTAGAGCCTTTGTTGCGTTTTAGTCCTTTAAATAGGCTTGTTCACTTATACGTCTCTCTCACTTATGCACCTTTTCTGTTGGTCCCTTGGGCCGGCGCATAAGTGAGAGTTCACTGTATATTTAATTGCTTTCGAGAGGACATGGTGAACACGGAAAAGGAAAGATAATCCTTACAAGTAAAATTTTGCTAGTAGCAGAAGCATAACAAAGAAGAAAAATTGAACATTCTTTTTTAAAATCAATTACAAGTATTTTAATTGTTAAATAGAAACTGGCAACAGATAAACATTTTAAATCATTGAGTTTTGTTTCCTCGTTGGCCAACAATGACATCGGTTTCCGATCCCGCAGATTTAAGCCTTAGCCGCATTTGCTGAAAAACGTTATAATACGAATTCTATTTCACATGGAAGTTCCAAACACATCTTATCAGACACAGATTTATTTTTTACCTTTCTTTTGGTGCTAGTGTTTCAAATTTTTAAGTATATTTTAACTTCGAAAATAGCGAAAAACATTTTAAAGATTTTTAATTCATATCTTTGTTGATTAGTGGCAGCCGAAGAAGCGACCTAGCTAAGAGCACTCTCGATCACTTCTCCTTTCAAAAAAAAAAAAAATCAAAATTGGTTCATCCGTTCAGGTTGTACGATGCCACAGACAGATACACAGACACGTCAAACTTATAACTCCCTTCTTTGTTACGTCAGGGGAAGGCCCGTCATTTAGGGGGCAGGGGGGTCAATTGCCCCCCCCCTACTTTGGGAAATCAATGTATTAGCATATAAGTGGGCGTGGTTTTATCGCTTTCGGTAAATTTTACATTGTGTGTGCACCCTTTGCCCCCCTCTGGAAAATTTCGAAATGACGTCCCTGGTCAGGGGTAAAAAATAAATAAAGGCAAGAAAGGGCGACATTTTCATTGGTATGTGTACGAGAGATTTTTGGCATTAAGGGCTACCACATATACTTCCCTCGAAAAACATTCAAATATGGCAATTCCAATTTCAAAATTTGAAATTTTAATTTTTAGGCAATGTCTGCTCCTTTTTCCAATGCCTGTCTATTTTAGATTCAGTTATGAATAACAATAAACAAATCATTCTAATTAGCTTGAATTTATGAACTGTGATTAACTGATCAATAGTTAACTGGATATCTAAAATACAAATTTTATTATCTACTATTCGGTGATACCGTTATTTTATAGGAAGATAGCTCCCCCCCCCCCCCACCGATTGCCAATCTATATTGATTTCTTAATCTCCATTTTACGGGTGACACGTGCCAAACAGGCGTTTTTCATCGACGGTAATACCACGTTTGGCCACAAGTTTAGCAATTGTACAATTGGCAGACTTTATCTCAATCAACAAAATATGCAATACGCCGCCAACTCGGTTATTTCCATCCATGGACTGCAGTTTCGGGCTCATTATGCATTCTAATTTCACATTAGCTACCACATTAGCTTTCACATTAGCTTTTTTTTGGCTCTCTTTGTTCTATAAGAGGATTTTCGCCACCAACTCGGTTACTTTCCTGTTCGATGCTGATGAGTGCATAATAAGCACGAAACTGCAGTCCATGGATGTAAATAACCGAGTGGGATGGTATTGCATGTTTTGCCTTAACCCTTGTTTAGGGGTGGTTACTCACTGCTTTACATCATAATGATCATTTGATTATCCTTTCGAATTTTCGTGAAATTAATATTTTCTCCCTCACCTAATCAAAAGAAAAAAAAATTTATCGTCAAAGATTTCCGGCTGATTCTTTTGTAACTTTCATAGGTCTCCACCAAAAGACTCAGTTGTTCCACGAGATAAAAATTCTGTTTTTTTATTTATTTCACCCACTTCTATTATGATCTGTCAGCAAGATTTGATGGAATGTATATACGTAGTCTTGAAATATTTATTCAACCAAGCAAACTTCCCACTGGATATACTATTTTTTAAGAGACTGCAGGAGCAAAACTTTTGCTACATGTCGTTTTGTGTGTGTGATGATATTTGTCAGCCAAAACTTAACTGTATGATTTGGAAACAAATGTTGACATTGCTGTAAACCGCGAACATTGAATTTATGAACAGTGATTTTATATGTACTCAATTAGAAATAAATTCTTCACTAATAACTAGTTGTAGTGGATTATTTTTTCAGTTATAATTACTTGGTTTTGATTCAATTTATCAAGTGATCCAGCGATACTTACAAGTATATTTACTGTAACTCTCCCATGACCTTGTTTCATTCCATTTGCTTGCTGGGCACTGAAGAAGGAGGCTGTTGCCTCCGAGACATGTTTGCCCCTTTTAAAATCTTTTAACCTTATTTCTGAACCTCAGAACCAGACTAACGTAAGTCCATTTTCGTCATTTTTCGGTAGAGGGAAAAAACGATCGTCGAATACATCGTTTTTCCACTTCTGCTGAAAAATGACGAAAATGGACTCACGTTAGTCTGTTTCTGAGGTACAGATTTGTGCTTTTCTACGCTGTTTTTCATTTTGCCTAACGTGTAATATAGTTTAGCCTTTAGTATTAATAATAGTATTAAATATATTACTTTTATATTTGCAAAGAACGTGAATTTTATCTTTCAGTCAGAGTTACATACAAACAACTGAAACACTTCTAATACATCAACATGAAATACAGTTTAGCCTTTGGCATTAATAATAGTATTAAATATATTACTTTTATGTTTGCAAAGAACGTGAATTTTATCTTTTACTCAGAGTTACATACATACATGCACACAAACCCTTCATTTAAAACTAATAAAAGTGTATTAAAAAGTAAAATTTATACAATGTCAAACGAGCCTTCTTTCATTATTGATCTGTCATTGAGATAAGACACAGGCAGCACCATTACACCACCAAAGAAGGGAGGTGTCTCATTAACAGGTGGACATAAAGGCTTCCTTATTTAGAATAAAAGGAGAGCCCTCTCCACCCCTGACATTCCCAACAAGACAAATCGAAGTCCCTAATAAGAGGAGAGAGAAACTCCCAGCGGACAGCGCCCAGGGTAATAATGGATGGCCGAGCTTTGCGGATGTTGATCTGGGGATTAGAGCATCCTGGCAGGGGGCCTTCATCACCGGAAGTCGGGGCCATCGATCCTCTCCGGGCTCTTCTGACCAAAGCCGGGTCAGGTTTTCCTTCGTATAATTAACCGGCCGTTGGTGATGAGGTGGAAGGATTAGCGGGGAGACTCCTAGTGGAGGATCGTTTTGAGTAGTCTAATAAAATCCGGGGAGAATTTTGCTGAAAATTTAAAGCAGTTCTTTTCTTTTGAGTTGTTAAAAAAGTGCCAACGTACCCCTTATGCCAAATAGCCCCGGTCCCCCTATTTAATTCTATTTTTAATGCTAAAGTCTAAACTATATTACATGTTTTCTAAAAGCGTGTTTTTTAGTTTTTTTAAAACTAAAATTTAAGTTATTTAGCTGTGAAAATGTTGATTTTTTTAATTGAAGTACGAAAGTCATACACAGTGCTCATATCATTTTTTCTTTTCTTTTTACTTTCTTTTACTTAATAAAGGAAGTATTGTGATCACGAAAAAAATTTCACTCAAATTTCGGTCTAAATTTTGACTTTGCTCACCCCCGAATGAATGTCGTGTAGTTTTTTCGACCTATCAGCAAGTGCACCTACCTAACAACATACAAACAGCCGAAAAATCCATTTCGACCATCCCCGAGTAAATTACGACGAGTTTTCCCGTGACGTCTGTATGTATGTATGTGCGTATGTATGTGTGTCGCATAACTCAAAAACTGTATGCCGTAGAAGCTTCTTGCTTAGTATGTAGGCTCTGAGGGGGGTCTAGTTGTGCACCTCCCGTTGTGATTGCATTTGAATAATCCCAAGCGGGTCTTTTACCCCTTTTCTGGGGCAAATCAATGTTAATTTCAATGCAGATTAAGTGATATGATTTGGCGCTACCGCTTGGCGATATATCGCCAAGCTTTTAGTCGACGTTTGCCGCCAACTTGGCGACATATCGCCAAGTTGGCGACAAATTTGGCGAAAAAAATGATGTTTTTGAATTTGGATTCAATTTGGCGCTCTTAGCGATATTTTGTGAAAAATTCACTGAATTTTGTTAAAATCGGCGATATTTAGAAAATGAAACATAGTAAAACCTTTTTTTGCATTTATTGGTGATAAACTGGAGTGTAAATGTTTGAATTGATATCTTGCTCACTCTCCGGCACTATTTTAACACTTACGGCATCTAGTAGGGAATTTAAACGTAAAAGGAAGTAGTGTGGCATTCACACCAGATTTTTTGTTTCAATAATTCTTAGTGGGCATACAGTATAACGTTGTAATATGGGGCATTAGGCATTAAAGGCACTCGATATTTTGCAATGGAGCCGTCCATTGTTCGGAGGTATTTATTTAAGTTGTTGACGCACGTTGGTCATTAATTCAGTATAATTTAAAATAAACGTAAACTATAGTCGAGTATCGATAACTCGAAGCCTTCCATACTATTAAAATATGTTCGCGTCTGTCTGAAGCCTGAGCTCAGTTCTTCAATAATTCGAACTCGCAATAACTCCAAGCTTTTAGCCACCCTCTTGGGATTTCGAGTTACAGAAACTCTATTGTATTTTAACATTTGGGCAATTCCACCGTTGCGGACACAAAAAGCAAACTTTAAACATTTTTGTTATATTTGTCATCAAAAAATCCGTATCAAAATTTAGGCTTGCATAAACAACATCGAATTATACAAGATTTTTAAAAAGTAGATTTTTTTCGAACGAAATTGAAATTGTATGTGTTTAAATTTTGTTTATTACGTCCGTAAAGATGGAATTGCCTAAAGACTTCATCTAAATAAAATTCAGAATTATTTATATTTGAAAATATTTTTCTTTTAAATTGAAATTCAAGTAAAATTTGCTGATGGCAGATTTGAGACTTACAAAAAATATGATGGAATACAGCTAGGTTGTACGATGATTTGTGCATTAGAAAGAAAAAAGAATATTTAACTTCTCATTTTTAACTCTGTTTTAAGAACAAAATAAAGATTTCCAAGTTCGAAATACATTTATCCTAAAAGAATTCTCCCTCCCTGTCATTGGGAAGTTAATTTTACGACGACTAGAAACCTCATCCGCTCTCCTCCTCCAATCGAATTCGATGAGGTGGAGGGGGGGCAGAAAGAAGAGCGCCCCCCCTTTCTCCTGGGGGCTCACCCCCCCCCCTCCACCACTGTCTCCAGGATGGAACGAGATACTCCTCCGTCCACTTTCCTGAGAGAAAGAGAAATAAGAAGAGAAAAAAAGAGAAAGCCCCCCAAAGTACACTCCTCTCGACTTTTAATGGATAAAGTGCCTTCGGTACTTTCTTCTCTGGACGCGGCTTCTCCCTCCGAGTCATTTGTTTCGAGTCGCAAATTGCGGCTTCGAGTCGTTGTTTAATGGAAATGGAGATTTGCAGCATCATCCCGTTAATGAGAGCAACGAAAGAAGAGATAGAGTCGTTAAACTCCGTTAAAGATTGTCTTTCGCATTGATAGTTTCGTATAGATTGGAACACATTGTGAAAGGCTTGTTTTTTTTTTGGGGGGGGGGATTGAACGATTGAACGACGAAGCGATTGAAACACTATTGCAATCGCTTCGAGGCGATCGCAAATTGCAATCGCTACTGGAAGTCGAATTACATTAGAATCGCATCTCGTAGCGATTGTAACGTATCCAAATTTGGGAATTTGCGATTGCATTGGTGAGTTGCGATCGTCCGTGTTTCACTTGAATTCCGGCCTAAGACGAGCAATAAACAAACGGTTTTGTTTGTAGAACGTTCCTTTGTTGAAATGATTTTGGAGCAGTTTGGTAGAATGGGCACTCAAGGTGAGCCTTGAATCATGGCTCAGTTTGTTAATTCTTAAATCAAACTTCGCATGTTGAGCCAAACATCAGACGTTTTCCTTGAACACACTTTATTGAACGACACAAGACATGGACTTACACAGCACAGAACATACAAAACGAAAACAAATCAGCCATCCCGGCAGTGGCGCATGCGCCTTTCAGCATTGTCCATTCTTTCCGGTTGCAGTTAAGTTTCAACAAATTCCCCCCCGAATGACCTGGGGGTTCATTTCTAACCTTTAAATAAGTACAAATCAGAAATAACAATTGAAAAAAAAAAATTCAAAACATTCAGTAGTAAAAAATTCGTATCATAACAAAAATCATTCATAAAGTTCCAAATTATATAATAACTGAACTGGTCGCTTTATAATTGAATTTTGAATTTTTACTTTACAAGAACGTATTTTACCATCCCTGCCAGGGAATACCTCAAGAATTTTCCCCAATTTCCAAAAATGCCTGGGCAACTTTTCATCATGAACTAAAACAATATCGTTAACATTAAATTCGTGAATTTTATTAGTGTTTTTTACACAATGAGCAGATTTTAACAAAAATACATACTCTTTGGCCCATTTGTTCCAAAACATATTTAATAATCTTTCCCGGTAGTTAAATTTTTTAATCAAAATTTTCCTGTTCGATAAGTTAGAATCAAAATCAAGCCTGGCAGGTGGTAAACTATTTACTCTACGGCCTAAAATCATGTGAGAAGGAGTTAGTGGTTCAGGTTCATTTATATTAGAAAAAACATAAGTAAGAGGGCGAGAATTAATAACTCCTTCAATTTCAATCAACAGAGTCTCCAGTTCTTCACGAGATAAGGTTGTCTTACCTACAGTCTTTCTTACAGCAAATTTTACTGACCGAATAAGTCTTTCGTAGAAACCGCCCCACCAAGCAGCTCGCTCGATGATAAACTGCCAGCGGATTTTATGATGTGCGTAGAAAGCTTTAACTAAGGGATGGCTAATCACACTCCACAGATTCTTGAGTTCAATATCACTTCGCTTAAAAGTCTTGGCATTGTCGGTCAAAATTGTTGAGCACAATCCTCGGCGGCTAATGAAACGCCGAAGTGCCATAAGAAAAGTTTCGGTAGTTAAGCTGCCCACGAGTTCCAGATGAAGAGCACGTGTTACACCACACGTGAACAAAACTATGTAGTGCTTAACATCACTATTCTTTACGTAGAGGGGTCCTCCGAAGTCGATTCCTGCAATGGAGAACACATCAGACTGTTCTACGCGATCAGCTGGCAATGGAGCGGTAACTTGAACACCCGATGGCGAATTGAATCTTTTGCACAGCACACATTTTTTCAAGATGTTCTTCACAGTCTGCCTCCCTTTGATGAGCCAGTATCGCTCTTGAATTTCCAAGAGAGTTTCACTAATTCCACCGTGAAACACCTTATTATGCGCAGCTCTAACTAACTTAACAAAATGATGCTTGGCTGGCAAAATTACAGGATGCTTTTGCAAATAGGTAACCTTAGATTTCTGCAGTCGTCCGCCAACCCGTAATTGCTGATCTGCATCGAGGAACGGACTAAGTTCTGAAATTGATGAAGTTTTAAATAAGGGTTTGTCTTGTTTCAAACACGCGACTTCTTCAGCGAAAACTTCTCTCTGTACGATTCTAATCCAACATTTTTCGGCACCATCTAATTTTTCCGCTGTTAATTCATCGCTTCGCTTTTCCGAACCCTTTCGAATGTTGTGTACAAAACGAAGTACCCAACCGGTAACACGCAATAGCTTTCCTAAGCTGCTGTAATTTGCCAAGTCAATTATCGCATCTGGGTTTGCTTTAACTTCACATGAAAATGTAGCTACTCGTTTCCTACTGTAGCAGTCATCACAACTTTCGGTGGGAGAAAAATCGCAATTCAAATTTGTTGGCCAATGATTTTCCGGCATGCGGAGCCACTCAGGGCCATGAATCCAAGTTTCATTATTGATGAGTTTTTCGACCGATACTCCGCGTGAAACGTAATCCGCGACATTATCTTTGCTGTTACAGTGACGCCAATCTCCAGGATCTGAGTTAGATTGGATTTCAATTATCCTATTCGAAACGAATTGCTTGTACTTTGTAGCTTTCCCTTTTATCCAATACTAAGGTAATTGAAGAATCCGTCCAAAGATAACTTTTTGTCACTGGGAAATTGAAACTAGTTTTCAAATATTTCAAAATTCTCGATCCTAACACTGCACCCAAAAGTTCTAGTCGCGGGAGAGTCAACTTCTTGAGAGGAGCAACTCGACTTTTAGCTGTTATGAATCTTGTAAATATCTTTCCGTTCTCAGTCATATAACGAAAATATGAAACGGCACCAAACGCTTTAGGGCTTGCGTCACAAAAGATATGAATTTGCAAGTCTTTTGCTTCTTCTATAGGATACGGAAAGAATTTTCTGTCGAGGGTGAAATCTTGAAGTAGATAAACTTGAGAGCACCAAGCTTCCCACTTTTTTTTTAAATCACCCATCCGAGGCCGCATTACCAAATTTCTTGCAACAAACATTTTATAATTAAAACGAAAGGGGATATAAAACCTACAGGTTCAAAAATTTTCGCAGCTGTTTGCAGAACACTTCGCTTTGAGTTCTTTAAATTTTTCATTATGTCAAGTAATGGTTGAATATCTAGTTTGAATGTATCCTTGTCTAAATTCCAGATTATGCCCAGAACTTTTAAAGGACGCTCGCTTAAATTATCGATTTCTTCTATACCATTTTCATTCCATAATTTTCTTAATTCTGCAGAATTAGTCTTAAATTTACGTAAGTTCATATTTGCATCTTTGAGAATTTCTACCGCACATTTCGAGAGTTCGAATGCCTTAGCAGCGGACTCTGATGAGCCTGCAAATAGGTCGTCTACATAAAGGGAGGAATTTAGCAGCTCGTAAGTTTCCCTGGCTACTTCTTCATATTTTCGAATGTGGTACTTAATTGTAGCAGCCAAAATGAATGAACTATTCGTAATTCCGAAGGACACGCGAGCCATACGCAATATTCTATAATTTTTATCGTCCCCTTCTTTTGGAATCCAAAAAAATCTTAAATAATCTCTATCCTCCTCAGCTATACCAATAGTTAAGAATGCACCCTGAATATCACTGCAAAACGCATGTTCATATTCGCGAAATCTCAAAATCTATATCTATAAAAATGAGTGTATGTATATCCCAACAGAAACATAAATGTGAAAAAGGAGCCAAGTTCGGTTGAAACAACGTTTGGGCAGTTTGAAGCAGCGGTGCCACCGACAAAAGAGTTGAAATCTAACAGGCTCCAAGTTCTATAGCTGTTCTGTTAACTACAGTCGTGAGAGTTATTGAAATGCTCATTATTTTATTTTAATAACATTTCGTTAGTTCCTTTCATATCGGCTTCGGAACTGGGCAAGTTCATTTCTAATTGACGGAAGTCGGACTTTTTTGAACGTAACTTTGTGACGATTAAAACTTGCCCAGTTCCGAAGCCGATATGAAAGGAACTAACGAAATGTTATTAAAATAAAATAATGAGCATTTCAATAACTCTCACGACTGTAGTTAACAGAACAGCTATAGAACTTGGAGCCTGTTAGATTTCAACTCTTTTGTCGGTGGCACCGCTGCTTCAAACTGCCCAAACGTTGTTTCAACCGAACTTGGCTCCTTTTTCACATTTATGTTTTTGTTGGGATATCATGCATTTTTGAAAAGCCGAAGTAACGGTTATGCTTTCATTTAGACACAAAATAATACACACATAACATGAGATTTCAGTTACGCTGACAACGCAGATATAACATAGGCCATGCTACATTTGACATTTTTTTAATTTTAATGATTTTACTCGTAATTCAAATAAATAATAGGAGACGCTGCAATTTATGATCAATGACGAAAGGAACAGGTAAAACAACTAAATTTACTTCGTGTTTACCCTATATTTTTCTTAAAAGAGGAATAGAATATTTTAACTACTAGGTTAATATCTTAAGTCACCGCAAATTCGAATTATTTATTTCATCTTGATAAACCATTTTAATCTTCCGTCAAGGCAAACTAAGCCTTGAAACAGCTTACAATAAAACATTTGATTTTAAACTTATGTA
The DNA here is from genome assembly GCA_038373865.1 of Uloborus plumipes. Taxonomy (NCBI): domain Eukaryota; kingdom Metazoa; phylum Arthropoda; class Arachnida; order Araneae; family Uloboridae; genus Uloborus; species Uloborus plumipes. The sequence continues at coordinate 5,097 of JAXGGA010003948.1, read as the reverse complement.
TTTTATTTTTGGCAACGTTTTACAAGCATTTTGGCGCTTTTGTTTGACGAACCATTTATAAATCGCGCCAAGATACTCATAAAAAAAAGCTTTTTTTTCTTGCTTTTTTAATGTAGTTTTTGGACTTTTTAGATTTTTCCCATAGTTAGTGTATGGAAATATACTTTGATACCAAATTTTAAGATTCTGAGACACTTGGAAGTGGGTAAACATTTTGATGAGTGAGTGTATAATCTAAATAAGAAAATCGCCATATTTTCACTTTTCATATATTAATAACTTTAAAACTAAAAGAGATATATTCATAAAATTTAGGATTATGGGTGTTCTATGTCACTCTAATAGACTTACAAACCTTAAAGCATGTAGATGAAGTAGTTCTTGAGAAACGGAGGGGTCGAAAGTAGCCCGAAATGGTTCGTGTAAAGATACACTAGCAGATGTGCAGCGCGAACTTGGCTGACACACTGCCGTGTGTCTTGATATGAGCGCATAAATACGAATATAACCCTTTACACGAGTACACTCGGGATAGTACGTATATACTCGTGTTTGCATATATATGCTCTTATATACTCGTATTAACTCGTGTATACACGTAAACATATGTATATGAGCGCATACATACGAATATAACCCTTTACACGAGTATACTCGGGATAGTACGTATATACTCGTGTTTGCATATATGTACTCTTATATACTCGTATTAACTCGTGTATACCCGTAAATGTTTGTGTATAATCGCATAAATACAAATATAACCCTATACACGAGTACACTCGGGATAGTACGTATATACTCGTGTTTGCATATATATGCTCTTATATACTCGTATTAACTCGTGTATACACGTAAACATATGTATATGAGCGCATACATACGAATATAACCCTGTACACGAGTATACTCGGGATAGTACGTATATACTCGTGCTTTAATATGTATGCTCTTGTATACTCGTATTAACTCGTGTATACCCGTAAATGTTTGAAAATAATCGCATAAATAAATATAACTCTATACACGAGTATACTCAGGATAGTACGTATATACTCGTCTTTGCATATATATGCTCTTATTTTCTCATAAGAACTCGTGTATACACGTAAACATTTGTATGTGAGCGCATAAATACGAATATAACCCTACACACGAGTATACTCGGGATAGTACGTATATACTCGTGTTTGCATTTTTATGCTTTTATATACTCGTATTAACTCGTGTATACCCGTGAATTTTGCGCATAAATATAAATATAGCCCTACACACGAGTATACTCGGGATAGTACGTATATACTCGTGTTTGCATATATATGCTCTCATATACTCGTATTAACTCGTGTATACCCGTAAATGTATGTATATAAGCTCAGAAATACAAATATGCCCCTACACACGAGTATACTCGGGTTCACACGTATATACCCGAATTAACTCGTATGTACCCGAATTAACACGTATGTATATGTAAATGTATATGTGCAAGCGCAGAAATACAAATTGTCCCCAACACACGAGTATGCTCGTGTTAACTCGTATATACCCGAGTTTATACGTATATACTCGTACATACCCATATTTACTCTTATATGCACGCAAATGCTTGTATATAAGCGCAGAAATACAAATATGCCCCTACATACGAGTATATTTGAGTTCATACGTATATACTCATGTGTACTCATATATACCCGAATTTATTCGTACATGCATGTAAATGCGTGTATACAAGCGCAGAAATAAACATATTATCCACCACACGAGTATACTCGTGTCAACTCGTTTCTACTCCTGTGTACAAGTACATACTTTAAATACCTATATCGAATTTAATCGCAAATAAATTACTCAGATTGAAATCAATTTTATTAGTTTTAATCAAATTGAATTTAGTGCGATTACTTTTAGTCTGACTAAAATTAATCTGACTAATTTAGTCTTGATTAAATCAATCTGAACTAAATTAGTTTTTTTCAACAACTAACGAAGTTAGTTTGAACTAACGTTAATCATCGTCTGCAAATTAAATAGTTCAAATTTTAAGTAATCTGAACTAAATGCGAGTCAGATTACTTTAGTCAACTAATCAATCGATTGAAAATTTAGTTGATTTTTTTAGTTCTTTCCCAACACTGCCCTATATATACAGCGGTTCTAGATAAACCATTTTAATCTTCCGTCAAGGCAAACTAAGCCTTGAAACAGCTTACAATAAAACATTAGATTTTAAACTTAAGTATTTTATTTTTGGCAATGTTTTACAAGCGTTTAGGCGCTTTTGTTTGACGAACCATTTATAAATCGCGCCAAGATACTCATAAAAAAATGCTTTTTTTCTTGCTTTTTTAATGTAGTTTTTGGACTTTTTAGATTTTTCCCATAGTTAGTGTATGGAAATATACCTTGATGCCAAGTTTTAAGATTCTAAGACACTTGGAAGTAGGTAAACATTTTGATGAGTGAGTGTATAATCTAAATAAGAAAATCGCCATATTTTCACTTTTCAAATATTAATAACTTTAAAACTAAAAGAGATATATTCATAAAATTTAGGATTATGGGTGTTCTATGTCACCCTAATAGATTTACAAAATTAAAAGCATGTAGATGAAGTAGTTCTTGAGAAACGGAGGGGTCGAAAGTAGCCCGAAATGGTTCGTGTAAAGATACACTAGCAGATGTGCAGCGCGAACTTGGCTGACACACTGCCGTGTGTCTTGATATACTTGTTCTCTATACAAATCCACAGTTTGCGTCAGATTTTCATCAAACTTGATACAGAGGTTTCTTGATGCCCTAGAATTCTCATAGGCGGGGTCTTGAAATTTTAAAAAATCTAAAAAGCTCAAATTTAAATTTTTTGTCAAAAACTGACCCTTTTATAGGAATCTAGCCCATTTATATTGTAATCGAGATAGGCCTTTTAGCATTCAAGTTGATGAAATGTTAGATTTTTAAATATGAGTATTTTCCAATAATGATTACGATTAAAGTAATGAATTTTCAATTTAAGGCTCACCTATTTCCTTTTAGCATTGAAATAAGTAAAAAACAATCATAATTCATGTGGACTTTATAAAAAGAACCACGGATTTGAATTTCAAATTTGCAATGCGACGACAGTTGCGTCTGTAATGGAGATAAGCCTTCAGAACGAGAAATAGATTTATTTCCGAGTTATAATAATTTTTACTTTGTAGGTGGGAACAATTAATAGAGAAAAGTTAATATTTTAAATTTGGCGGGTGAAATTGATGCAATTTTTTCACTTCCATGTGCATATATTTCATGCCAGTGGACGCGGCAAAGCACAGACAACATTTATCTTTAATTTTCACCTTTTGATAAGACTATTTTTTAGTAAACGTTTAACTTTCTGTAATATTTTAGTTTTTTTCAAAGTTTGTACCTAAGAGACAGATTGATGCAAATTATTTTATACCCATATGAATAGAACTTTTTCAAACATTTTTTCCCTGAATGCTATGTTGTATTAATAAGCACCCGGGCAACGCCGGGTATTAAGCTAGTTATATCTAAAATCCGAGGATTCAAAGCTGGTCCAGAATACAAACAGTCATTCAAAGATTTCAGATTTGCACCACCTGAACTCGAGCCGTCAAAGACCAAACGGACTTTCGTCGTTTCTTTATCTTTTCGTACTACCGCGGAATGTGGCATGTAATAAAAATTTAATTCAAATTCTGAGCAACATTCTTCCACAATATTTGTTTTCATCTGCTCCTCAACAACATTTGTATACTCATTATATAGCCAGTTGTTCTCTTTTATTTTAACGTTTAACTTATCAAATCTTCTTTTCGCTATCTCCCAATTATTGCACAAATCAATTGGCCTTTCGCCCCAAAATAATTTAGTTTCATACATCCCATTCTTATACTTCAAATTTTTCTCAAATTCTAAAATGAAATCTTTATCGCAATCAGATATACCCTTTTCCGATTCATGAATTCCCATGGATTCTAAGTTCCAAAATTGCGTCAAATTTTCATTCAAATTTGAGGAACATTCAACTTTAAAAACCGAGGCGTTTTGTTTGTAGCTTTGGTTTATCGGAGATATTCGACCTTGAATTACTGATCCAAAAATGGTATCGATTGCGAATAAAGTTTTCGTTAACTTTTCCTTTTTTCCTGTATGAATTTGCCAAAAGTATTGCGCGTCTATCAATAGGGAAATTTCAGTTTCATTTGATTCATTTATGTTTGACAATTGAATGCCTTTAGCATTAAGTGCGTTTTTTAACTTCTTTGACGGTGTTTTAAATGGGGTACCTGAAATAAACTCACTCAACAAAGCTTCTATCCTAATTTTCTTTTCGGGATCACGCGTATTGCTGAGAGTAAATTGCACAACATCGTATTTCTTGTGTATCGGTTCTCGCGAACCAAACGTGTACACCAACAAATCTTCCTGTCTTATCACGGGCAATTTTAATTCAGTAGCTAAATCCTTTTTCAAAAAGCACCTCTGTGACGCGTTATCCAGCAATAAATTTATTTCCTTTTTACACGAATCATGCTCTAAAACTGCATTGCAAGTTTCCAATAGTACCTCATCACAACCAGCAGTGTTTACATTCGCGCATGAAATTATTTTTGCAGGACTTTCAGAATTTTTGCCTTCCGAACTGAGATTTACGCCAGTTCCCGGGGAGGGCAATACTGCTTTATCCGCTTCACATATTAATTCTGAGTGGCGTTTTTTACATTTGCTACAAGCCTGCCTTGCTTTACAAGTCCGAAATATGTGACCGCGAGATAAGCAAAGATAACAAAGACCATTTTTTCTTAATGATAATTTCCTATCTTCAATAGATAACGGACAGCATTCTGAACTATGATTATTTTGGTTTTCTGTGGTACAAAACGCGCATTTGTTAACATTGACAACAAACGCAGAGGTTGTGGGAATTTTATTTTTACCAAATGAAGAATCTATTTTGTTTTTATTAGATGTTCCCGGTTTCTGATTAACCTTTTCGAAATAGTTACTTTTAGTTTCTTTGCGCAAGTCCGAGTCATAAGAATTCATCAAATGTGCATTCCGTTCACGACACTCAATTTCAAT